>MJHO01000209.1:0-13090 GCA_002076135.1 Xerophyta viscosa | reverse complement strand
ACCATTGAATTCAGGATCTTTGAGAACCTTAGGAACGACCCTAGTGGCCGCGAATGGTCACCGCCGCGAAAAACGACCGAAAACTCATACCCATAAAAACTCGCTGAACAAAGCCTCTAAACCAATTTTTGACATCTCCAACGCGTCGGGGGTCATCGAAAACCCCCAGGGTGACCTTCGGACGGCCGCCGGCGGAGGTCGAACGGCCGCAGTCGGCGGCGGTTTTAAAAAAAAAACGAAAAAAATGAAAAAACGCAGAAATAAGGCTTAACGGGTTGAAGACGATCCTAACGGGTCGGGATCAACGCCCGAAACCCGCATCCCAACGCCCAACCCGCTACCCTTTTATAAAAACACGCGGGCGCGAGACGCGCTCGGATCGCGCGATTGGACCCGAACCCAGATCGAGCCCGATCGCGCGGGCGCGCCCGCGCGCGCACGCGGCGAGCCCGCGCGCGCACGCGGAAGCCGTTTTCCGCAGTCAGATCGCGCGGGGCAAACCCAGGACCGAGCCCGTTTCGCAGCGTCGAACCCCAGACCGAGCCCGTTTCGCAGCGGAGCGAAGCCCAGACTCGAAACCGTTTCGCACAGGCGAGCCATTGCGAGTCCGTTTTAACCGATCGAGCCATTTACCGAGCCAAATCACAGGATCGAGTCCAATACCGAGCCCGATTGCATAAATGAGCTTATTATTGAGCCAATTTCATTTTAAATTGAACCTATTTGATCTAATTCAACTTATTTGGGATTAAAAATGATTTAATGATATTTTTAAACTAATTGTGAAGGTTTTTATGGGTTATAGGTGTATACTTGTAACCCAAATAAAATACGGAGGTGTATACTTCCAATTTTAATTCTTTTCAAAATTTAACATTATTTTATAAAATCAAGAATTTTGAAACTGTACATGAATTTCATGGGTTATAGCTGTATACTTGGATTTGACATTATTATATAAAACCAAAAATTAATAAATCGCACATTACTTTTATGGGGTTATAGGTGTATACTTGTAACCCAAAATAAAATACGAAGGTGTATACTTCTTAAAATTTTCAAATCAACACTATTTTGCAAATCCAAAATTCCGCAGCATACATTAAACCGATAACAACAAAAAGTACCTGCAGCTCACTTAGAATTAGAGATGTGTACCTCTAAATTTTAAGAAAATAACACAACTCAAAAATATGATAAAACTTTTTGGGCGATGATGAGGAAGCGATACGGCGCTGAGCCCAACCTTAACTAAACAAAATTCTTTACAAAACACTTCTCGACATTAAGCATCGTTTGACACGCACAACATTTATATATTATCCCAAATCTTATATTATGAGTTAAAGCTTACATATTTGAGATTTAATCTTTTCCTATCTATATTAAAGTAAAAAGAAAGGATAAACGGTGTATACTGTTACTTCTTCTTTTAATTTATATAAAAGGAATTTGAATATAAGATAATAGCATGACCGAAAATGGTGTATACTACTTTCGTATTTCTATTATAACATATTTTGAAGAGAATAAATCCCTTTTAAAATAATAGAAAGTATGATTTACGAGATCGGTGTATACTAGTTTTTTTTAATCATAAATTCTATTGACAATGCTTCATTAAAATGCAAAAAAGAGAAAATGGGAAAAAGTTGTTTTATAAAACCCCCCATTTTTAATTTTTTTTTCTTTTTTTTTTATTTTTTTTTACAAATTTTATTTTATAGAATTTTTATTTAAAAAAAGGTTCGATATACTTATAAAATTAAAAATATTAGAAACACAAAATTCACACAACCATCTATAGAGTACCCGCTCTCGAGGGGCGCTGTGGGGGTGTTCTGTCTTCCCCACACGTAACCGACGAACGAGCCTTAAGAATCTCAAAAGTGCCTATCCGATTTCCTAATTTTCCATAAAAATTAGGTGGCGACTCCAAAAACCCCTCTTCCCCCTTTACGGAGGAAGGTCGTCAACAGTAGTGGACAGACGTCGACGCCGACCTAAAGCATACACAACACATGATTTTCTCAAACAAATAATTTTGCATAAATTTTCTAAAAAAAAAGGGCCATGTAATCTTTTTCGACATAGTTTTGAAAACCACGCGAATTCAAAAATTTATGCTAAAAAAAAAAAAAAACAACAACCACATAATTTTATTCTCTCAAAAGTCCGAACGGGCAACGAGCTGAATCATAAAACGATACTTTACATTCTTAGGACTGTATGGGCCTCTAGAATTCCCCGAAGTCAGTACTAGCTTTGACATATATTTCGTTTCCCGAAGCCTGGACAGAGCAATAGGGATTCGAATCACATAATACACTTTGATTCCCGAAGCCTGAGCAATAGGGATTCAAATCATATATATTTCGTTTCCCGAAGCCTGGACAGAGCAATCGGGATTCAAATTGTATAATACACTTTGATTCCCGAAGCCTCGACAAAGCAATAGGGATTCAAATAATATATATTTCGTTTCCCGAAGCCTGGACAGCAGAATAAGGATTCGAAATCACATAATACACTTTATTTCTTCGAAGCCTGAGCAATAGGGATTCAAATCATATATATTTCGTTTCCCGAAGCCTGGACAGAGCAATAGGGATTCAAATTATTACAATGCATTTTGATTCCCGAAGCCTGGACAGAGCAATAGGGATTCAAATCGTACAATACTCCTCGATTCCTGAAGGTTGGATAGACCACTAGGGATTCGATCTTATCCTGGAGGCTGCAGCACTCTAGGATCATCTCTGTCATGAGACCACTGTCTCATGATTATCTTTTTTTTTTAAAATTTCAAACCTTACCCTGGAGGCCATCGCATTCTAGGGTCACTTCCGTTATGAGACCACTGTCTCATGATTATCAAATTTCAAACCTTACCCTAGAGGCCATCGCACTCTAGGTTCACTTCCGTCATGAGACCACTGTCTCATGATTATCAAACTTCAAACCTTATCCTAGAGGCCATCGCACTCTAGGGTCACTTCCGTCATGGGACCACTGTCTCATGATTATCAAGTTTCAAACCTTACCCTGGAGGCCACTGCACTCTAGGGTCATTTATGTCATGAAACCACTGTCTCATAATTATAAATCCAAAAAAAAGTACCCTAGAGGGTACCGTATTCTAGGATAATTTCTGCCATGAGACTATCTCTCATGATTACGATTTCAAAATCTTACTGGAGGCGACTGCACTCTAGGATCATTCTATCGAAAGACCACTATCTCTTGAGAACAAATTCCAAACCCTACTCTGGAGACGACCGCACTCTAAAGACACAATTGCCGTGAGACGACCGTCTCATAATTACCAAAAAACTACAAATCTCACCCTTAGTGCGATCATGCTACATGGCCACTTCGGTCATCGATCGATTAATCCCAAAAAAAAAAAAACAAAAAAAGAAAAAAAGAAAAGAAAAAAAAACGAAAAGAAGAAAGAGCGTGCGGCCAAATCCAAACTAACGCACTGCACCAAGGAAAATATTTCACATCGTCCAAAATGGGGGTCACCTTTATCTTTTTCTGATTCTTATGCTAAGGATCAGAAAAAGAGGGGCAACTGTTGACACCCCATTTTGTCCGGACTGGCAGTCCGTGCTACTAAATGGACCGATTAGGGTCCATAGAGCACAATTAAAATTTGACCCAAACGGTCGACCCAATCAAGTCCAATTAGGCTCGGTTATGCCTGATTGGCTTGATTAAGTCCAATTAAATTGTTAATTTCGCGATAAAATGTTTACGTTGTGATTGATAACACATATTTATGCGATAATATCCAAATATACATATACACGCAAATATGCGCACGTACATGTGTATATATGCGATGATACCTAATGTATACATACATGCAACACTACAACACTCACACACACACACACAAACCAGATATATATATATTATACATATATATATATATATATATTAATATATATATAATAAATTAAAATAATAAATAATAAAAAAAATAAATAGATAGGTGGATCCCTTAGTCACCGGCTTCCACCACCCCCCCTCATTTCTTCATCCCACCATTCCCCCTCTCATTTTTTCTTCATTCCACCATATCACCCCTCAAACCATCACCACACCTCCATTAAATACCATATTGACTTCCATCCTCACCCAAAGCCTCCATATATACCTATGGAGGGGGAGGAAAGGGACTGGTTGAGGGGGAAGTGGAGAGAAAGAGAGAGAGAGCTTGAAAAGAGTGATTGAGAGAGAGAGCGAGCTTGAGAAAGAGAGAGCCGAGAGGTTGCGAGACCACCATTCTCGTTGCTTCATCATCTTCAGCGTCATCTCTGGACTACACTGAGATCACATCGCCGGCCGCACGACCCGTGGAGCTCACCATCGCCGGCGCCGAAGTTGCACCCGACGGCTCCAAGACGCAACACTTGAGGTACAATCATATAAACCTCCTCAAAACCCATAAATATAATCTATACACCTCTCTTGACTGATCGGAAGTGATAGCCGCCGCCGGAAACGGCGGCGGCGGCCGGAAAATTTTAAAACAAAAAAATACATAAACTTGCACCTTTGTACAACCCGAGATACAAGCCTTGGAATCAAATTTAAACATCACCAGTGCACTCAGACGACTCGAAAAAACCGCCGGCGTGTCCGAAAAAGTCGCAAGCCCGAAATTTAAAAAACGAGGCTCCGAAACTAATTTTTGACATTTTCAGTGAGTCTAGGATGCTAAAAAACGCTAGATTAGACCTCCCAGACGGCACCGCCGACGAGGGAACGGCCGCCGACGGCGAGCAGCGAGCTCGCTGCTCGCGGGATGATGATGGTAACCGGCTTGGCCGGTTACGACCGGCCAAGCCGGTTACCGCGCGGGGTAAAGCGAGCCCCGCGCGGACGGGGTCCGGTCCGGGCGCGCAGCAAGCGCGCCCTGACCGTGTGGTCTGATCCGGGCGCAATCGGGCCCGGGCGAGCCACTTTGGCTCGCGGGCCGGACCAGTTTGGTCTGGCCCAACCCAGTAAGGGCCTAAATTATTTTTAATTATTTTTAATTGATTTTTAATATCAAATTTAGATAAAATTAAATATAAAAACGAACTAAATAACAAATCGGGGAGAGGATTCTCGACCCGGATAATTTATCGGGAGGATTCTCCCGCATAATACTTAAAATATAAATATAAGGAGATTAAATGATAAATCGGGAAGATGATTCTCGACCCGGATAACTTAATCAAGAGAATTCTTCCGTATAATACTAAAATATAAATAAATAAAAAAAATAAAATTCAACCCGAATAATCTTCTGGGAGGATTCTCCCATAAATATCTTAACACAAATAATTAAAAATATTTATCTATCCGTTAAAACTCCGGGAGGATTTTCCCGCAAAATTAAATTTTAAATACAAATAAGAAAAATGTTTAAATAAAAAAAAATACATATTAAATATGCATACAAAAATATTAAATCGGAAAGAGGCTTCTCTATCCGATTAACCCATAGGGAGAATTCTCCCGCATAATGTTTAAAATATCATAATAAATTAATTAGATAAAAATTAAAGTTAAATTGGAGGATTCTCCCACATAAGATTCAAATATAAATAATTAAAGAAAATCATGTAACAAGATATATGAATCGGGTAAGAGGCTCCTCTATCCCGGGAGGATTCTCCCATAAATTTTTAAATTATAAATATAAATAATTAAATAAATAAATAAATAAATAAATTAAAATATATATATATTATATTTACACATCACAGCTAATAAGGTTCGGAAAGACGCGCTTCTCTACCGTTTAAAGCCCCTTTCGGGAGGCATTTTCATTATTCTTATCGGAACATATATAATGAAAATAAAAAAATTCAATTAGTAAAATTCAATAAATAATGAATCGCGAGAGCAGGTTTCTCTATCCGGTCTAATCCGTCGGAGGTTCTCCCGCAAAATAACACGGAATACTGAAAATTGTTAAAATTCAAAAGTAAATATATATAAAAATTTTAATCTGGGAGAGGTTTCCGCCCGACTATATCCATAGGAGGATTCTCCTTAGCAATTAATTAAAAATTATCCATCCAAATTAAATAAATCTAAATTAAGTATAATAATTGATTAAAACCATTCATAACAATCAAAAGATAAGGCAACCCATTTAGGGACGGACGTTTTAGGTGTCCTAACACCTTCCTAACTCGTAACCAGCATGTAAACGAACCTTTAAATCTCAAAAGACCAGTAGGTTTCCTAGATTTTCTATAAACATCTAGGTGGCGACTCCTCTGTCACACACACCGCACGCGCAGCAGCGCGACGAGTAGGCCGTTAACAGTGCAGAACAGTTTCGGTTGACCGATTTGTATTTTCGGTTGATCGATAGTTGCGTGCAGCCCGTGTTAAGTGCGGATTATGTGTTTGTTGGGCTCACCCCTTCACTTCTTCTTCTGCTTCCCATGACTGGAGCTCTCCCCCTGACCTAGGTGAGTTCCTCCCCTCATCTCTCTTTGATTCTTAGATTCTTGGTCATCCTATCTCTCTTTTCCTCGCTTCTCTAGTATCTCTTGACCTAGCTTCTCTCTCGGGTGTGTGCGGTTAGCGGTGAACTTGCGTTCTTGTGTTATTTCGGCCGAGCCTTCGAGGTGAGCGGTTTGCACTTCTTGCTTGGGAGTGATTGTGGTTGTGATGAATGCAATTGAGATGATTTATGTGATCCAAGTATGATTAAGTGATATTTAGATTTTGTGGGCAAAAATCATAGATTTTGTGATATGTTATTAATGAGTATGTTGTGAAGCTAGCATGATGGTGATGTGTTATTGCAACTTGCTAGTATGTTATGATACCTATAATTATGTTGGTGGTGATTATGTGACTTGGACTTATTATGGGAAAACTCTTATTTCATGATATATGTTGGATATGTGTTGGAAAGGAATTTGTGAATGCGTGGAAACCATTGTATGTCTATCACTAGTACTTATGTGATTGGTGTGGCCAATATGAGTATTGTTGCGATTAGAGACATCGACAACGTGAGCGCTAATGAGATTTGATAAGTTAATATGTTGTGGTGGGCCTCTTTCGTTGGACTGCATCGCACAGGTTCGCCCCCCGTGTGAGTCGAGTGGATATCGACCGGGATCGAAATGGGACGATGTGGGCGCCAGAGTCCCAGATTTGTTGTCTTCGAGAAGAGACCGGTGGGCGTAGTTAAGGCTAGCACGAGGCCATGGTGGCGGCTATGAGACCAGGCGAGGTTTGAATCGGAAATTCTGGGAAGGCCGATATATCAAGTAACTGCTTTAAGGCCAAAAGGGATCGCCCCAGCTGTAGGGAGTACTGGGAACGCGACGTGCACCGTGTTTGACCCAGATCCTTGGTGCTGCGGTACCTAAAGGGTGTGTTGCGTTGCAAATGTGAAAGGACTAACGGGTGATTAGTCGAGCAACCGCTAACTTAAGAAAGTAAAACATAATTGGTTTGATGATGGGAATTCGTTTTACTACATGATATTTGATAATTATGATGATGCTTTACTTGATGTTTATTGACATGTGTTATGGTTTGGTTGTGTTATGGTGAGAAGTGCCGCAATCGTTATTCGCACTGCTCACTGAGTCATATTTGACTCACTCCGTTTCTTTTAATCTTTTTCAGATCCGTTAGATCGTGGGAAGGCACCGGCAAAGTGGTGCTAAGTTCCCGTCGTTTAGCTTGGAAAGGAATTGCGAAGGTATTTTGGTAGGGCTTTCATTGTATATATCTCTAGGTAGTATAGGCCATACATGTAAAGACTTAATACTCGGGAATTTGTTTTACTAAATGAAAGGACGACGGGTGATTAGTCGAGCAACCGCTAACTTAAGAAAGTAAAATATAATTGGTTTGGTTATTGGAATTTGTTTTACTACATGATATTTAATGATTATGATGATGCTTTACTTGATGCTTATTGACATGTGTTATGGTTTGGTTGTGTTGTGGTGAGAAGTGCCGCGATCGTTATTCTCGCCGCTCACTTAGTCATATTTGACTCACTCCATTTCTTTTAATCTTTTTCAGATCCGTTAGATCGTGGGAAGGCACCGACAAAGGGGTGCTAAGTTTTTGTCGTTTAGCTTGGAATTTGGAAGGTATTTTAGTGGGGCTTTCATTGTATATAACTCTTGGTAGTATAGCCCATACACGTAAAGACTTAATACTGAGAAGCACTAACTTATATTTTTGTGTTTTGGCATGATTTATAAGCCTTTAGGGTTGTAAACCTTAGTTAAGAAGGTTTAAACTCTAAAAATTGTGTATTTTGGATTTTAAGTTGTAAATGATCATATTATGATATATATGTATAAAAGCATTTCCAATTTGAGATTCGAGCTTTGTCGCATGTGTAGTTAGGCTTTTATATACCTTTGGGGCTTAAGAATGTATGGTTTTGTGGTTTTCACCAAATTTGATGATATGAGTTCTTTTGGTTAAGTATTTTGAAAGGTTTCGGAAAATGTTTCGGTTAATGAGGTTGGATGTGTTTTAAGGTTGCAATTCGATACCTACATGTATATTTTGATTATGTAAATGTAATACTATGATGTGTGAATGTTTTGGAAAAATATTTGAGAAAATGGGGTGCTGAGTTCTTTGTTTGCTGCAATTCTATTTTTGCAGATCCTGTAGGTATTGGTCGACCGAAAATTTGGATCGGTCGACCGAAACCTGTAGCCGTTCTGTTTTAAGTTTCTGGTCGACTTTCGGCCGACCGGTCCGATATTTCGGTCAACCGAAAATAGCTCTGGAATGTGACATTTTATTTTGCGCATATGGTTTTCAAATTTGATTTCGATCCTTTAGTTAGTTCTTATAAATACTTACTAGAGGTTCGGCATTCCCGTAACTTTTGGAAAAATGCAGGTTGAGCCGGTATTTAGTAAAAAAGATTTTTAAGTATATTTTCAATAGTTTTTAAGAAATTCGGACCTTAGATTGTGTAGATCCTTTTGTGTCATCTGGGGTGATAGATGCATTAGTATCCTTTGCAAACTGAGCTCGAGTTGGGACAGAACCGCCTCTCCCTCGGGTTCTCATTCCGAACCGAATGTCCAGGTTGCGGTTCTTCCTTATTTTGTACTTTTGAGATTTGGATTTCAAGATTTAGGATTTCAAATGAACTATGTGTGTGAATAAGCTTCCGCAAAGGCGTTTATTTCGATTGTCATTTATTTTCAAAAAAAAAATTATTTCCCTCCGTCGCGACCCTCGGCTCATGGGTCTTGACAGTTATGGTATCAAAGCGTTGTATAACTTAGTGATTCCTAAACAACTAAAACTTGCAAATTGATGGGTTGTGAAAACGAGAGTTGGACGATTAGAGTAAATCGTTGATTTAGGTCGTTGTGGTTACATGATGCCGCCATGAGGTCGTCCGCGTCGGGTTCCGAGTCCGGAAGTGTCGGAGGAGCCCCGTGTTAGCGAAGATATGGTTAGGGCCCTACGGGATGTCGTTCGAGCTATGCTGGACGAGCGCGAGGCCGAGCGAGTCGAGCATCCCCATGTCCCGGAACCTGTTCCTGTCCCCGGAGCGGGTGAGGCCGTACTGATCCATACAGAGGTTATGGTTGAGAATCCAGTACAGGAAAGATATATGAAGTACCTGACGAGGTTCCTCAAAATGCGACCCCCGAGTTTTGAGGGTGGTTCAGATCCGGAGACGGCCGACAGTTGGCTCCTTGCTGTGGAGAAGTTGTTCAAGACCCTTAATTGTCCGATGGAATTCCGAGTACCATTGGCAGCTTTTACGTTTACGTGAGAGGCTGAACATTGGTGGAGAAGTATAGAGGATCAGATTGGGCAGTTTGGCTCCTGGACTGATTTTCTAGTATTGTTCAACCGGCAGTATGTTCCCGACTCGGTGAAAAGAACAAAGGAGGAGGAGTTCGAGAGATTGAAGCAAGATGGTATGTCCGTCTGGGAGTACCATGCCAAGTTTATGGCTTTGTCTAGGTATGTGCCGCATCTCCATACGGATGAGTTACGTATGGCCCGAAAGTTCCGGAATGGTTTGAAATGTGATATCATCAGTAGGATGGCTGGGAAGGAATATGCCAAGGTTCATCAGACCTTAGAGAGGGCGCAGAACATAGAGGTCGACTGGGCCCGTGAGAAATCAGAGAGGGTGCAGAACGATCCGAGTGTAAATAAAAGTTTGTACCGAATAAAAGAAAATTTGGCGTCTTTGCCGATACTCGAACCGTTTCTAGTGGGAAGGGTAGGCAGTAGAGACCGGCGTCTGAGGTGGAGTGTTTCTATTGCCACGAGAAGGGGCATTATAAATATAAGTGTCCACGGTTACCGTCGGGGCAGCAGCAGTCACAGCATCAGTCTGGGGTATAGTTCCGACATTCGCAGCAGAGGGCACCATTTCCGCAGCCGAGACCACAGTATCAGCAATACAGGCTGCCGTTTTTGCAAAGTCCCAAGGGAGTTCCGCAACATGACCAGCAGCGTCGCAAGGACAGGGTGGACAGCCACCGAGAGTTCTAGGAAGGGTTAACGCTATGACAAAAGAGTAGGCAGGCGGTAGTATGATCGCTATTACAGGTACTTTGCTAGTTTGTAGTTTACTAGCATTCCTTTTGTTTAATTCGGGTGCTACACACTCTTTTGTCTCGTCAAATTTTGCTATTAAATTTCCCGCACATCTTATGGTATATAATTGTATGTTTGAGATTTCTACCCGTGCGGGTTATCTATTGTTTTCCGATTGTCGTTTTTATGGGCATGAGATTCGAGTCGGGGATCGAACTCTATGCGCCAATTTAGTTATTTTGGATATGTCGGACTTTGACATTATTTTGGGAATGGACTGGTTAGCAGGAAACTATGCTAAGATAGATTGCCGAACCAAGGTCATTTCTTTTAGAATACCGCACATACCAAAATTTCAGTTTTATGGTGATGAATTTAGGGTAGGAGTTCTGATTATCAGCGCAATGAAGGCCTGCAAAATGCTTAGGCAGGGTTGTGCTGGATACTTGGCTTATTTGATAAATTCGTCGTTGGAGACTGATGAGTTGAATAGTATTTCAGTTGTTAATGAGTTTCCAGACGTTTTCCCGGAGGAATTGCCTGGATTACCTCCCGTCCGCGAGAACTGAGTTTCAGATTGAGTTGGTACTTGGAGCGACCCCAATATCCAGGACACCGTTAGAATGGCTACTACGGAGTTGGCCGAGCTAAAGGCTCAAATTGAGGAGTTGTTGGACAAGGGTTTTATTCGACCGAGCATATCGCCTTGGGGTGCGCTGGTTTTGTTCGTAAAGAAGAAAGATGGGAGTTTGAGGATGTGCATAGACTATAGACAACTTAATCAGGTTACGGTTAAGAATAAATATCCTTTGCCTCGTATCGACGACTTATTTAATTAGTTGCAGGGAGCCGTAGTGTTATCAAAAATTGACTTGAGGTCGGGATATTATCAGTTGAGGGTTAGAGAAGAGAACGTACTGAAGACAACTTTTCGTACTCGGTATGGTCACTATGAATTTCTTGTTATGCAGTTTGGGTTGACGAATGCACCGGCAGCGTTCATGGATATGATGAATCGCATTTTTCAACCTTACTTAGACCGTTTTATGGTGGTATTTATAGATGATATTCTTGTGTACTCCCGTAGTGAGGAGGATCATGCGGGCCATTTGAGGCAAGTCTTGCAAGTTCTTCGCGAAAGGCAGTTGTTTGCGAAACATAGCAAATGTGATTTTTGGTTGACCGAAGTGCACTTCTTGCGGCACGTAATCTCTCGTGAGGGCGTGGCGGTAGACCCGGCGAAGGTTGACGCAGTCCTACGATGGGATCGGCCTAAGAATGTAACCGAGGTCCGTAGCTTTTTGGGTTTGGCTGGTTATTACCGGCGTTTTTTTGAGGGCTTCGCGAGGTTAGCTAGTGCATTGACTAAGCTTACCCGGAAAGCCGTTCGGTTTGAGTGGAATGGTGCCTGTAAGTAGAGTTTCCAGAAATTGAAGCACTTGTTGACCACTGCACCAGTTTTAGCTTTATCCGACGATCAGGGCGGGTTTGTTGTTTATAGTGATGTGTCTTTTGTCGGTTTAAGATTAGTTGAAAATCCATTAGGGTAATTATCTGGTACACGATCTTGATTTGGCCGCGGTGATCTTCGCGTTGAGACTTTGGAGACATTATTTGTACGGGGAAGAGTTTGAGATATATACCGATCACAAGAGTTTACAGTATATCTTTTCTCAGAAGGAGCTGAACTTACGACAGAGACGTTGGATCGAATACTTGAAGGATTTCAAGTGCAATATTCCTCTATCATCTTGGGAAGGCGAATGTCGTAGTTTACGCACTCAGCCGGAAGAGCTTTTCTCGACTAGCTGGGTTATCTATGAGAGAGTGGGACTTGGCGGAGCAGTTTACTCACCTAGGCTTGCGCACCTTAGAGCGTGAGCCGGGGGTTCTCTTCGCCACATATTATGTCGAGCCGGAGCTATTTCAGATGCTGAGAGCGGCACAGCAGGACGGACACCGGAGAGACCGTTACAGGAGAACTGATGCCGTTGAGAGTTTGGTGAGATATCAGAATATCGTGTAGGTGCATATGATATTATCAGATTCAGAGGTAGGATTTGCATACCGAGGTCAGATGAGTTGAGACATCCGATCCTATCCGAGGCGCACAGTAGCGATTGTCAGTTCATCCAAGAGGGACCAAGATGTATAGGAATTTGCGACAACAGTTTTGGTGGCCAGGTATAAAGAAAGACGTTCGACAGTTTGTAGCTCAGTGTACGGTAGTATGCCAGCAGGTGAAGGTAGAACGACTTAGGCCGGGTGGTTATCATCAGCCGTTAGAGGTACCATCGTAGAAGTGGGAGATATCCCGAGGATTTTGTTCAGGCACTAACGAGGACGAGGCATGGATTTGATGCTATTGGATAGTAGTTGATCGTTTGACGAAGACCGCGCATTTCATTCTCGTTCGGAGCACCTTTACACCGGAGGGGTTGGATCGAATCTTTATAGCAGAGATCGTCAGATTGCACGGCGTACCGTTGAGTATCGTATCGGACCGTGA
>MJHO01000208.1:223471-245570 GCA_002076135.1 Xerophyta viscosa | reverse complement strand
AAGGAGAGGAAGCAGGGTCGCGTAAAAACAATTGAACCAAACTTCAGAAAAGAAAGAGGGAAGGTTCGGCTCAAAGTCAAAGAAAGAGGTAGCCCTCAACCGGCGGGTAGACTTTGCTTTAATATTGACTTTTTCTTTATTCATGTAAAAATCATCATAGACTATCTACTTCACTGCTTGAGTGAGGTAAGCAAAGAAAGCACCGACGGGCCGGTCACGGCGAGGAATGAGACCTGCTAGTATCTTTGCTTTCTTTGATTTTCGGTAGGAAGCTGCAGTCTCAACTAGAGCAGTTAACACTCTTAGCCAAGAAGCATGGGTCCCAGTGGCTGACGTGTCCCAGCTCCCATGGACATCACCTTGACCTTCGTTTTTGACCAGGTGAGGAAGAAGGCAAAGTAGACTGCTCCGGTCAACAGGAGCGGCTTCCGGTTGGTGGTGCGGGCTTCTTTTATGAGCGCGAGCCGCTCCAGAAGGACACCGAGGTCTTCCATCTCTTGAGTGCTTTGGGGGATCGAGATCCAGTCCATCGAATCCGTCCAATCTCCATTGTGGAGTCGATGAAGCTATTACGTGTTGTAGCCATGCGAGCGAAGATAGTGTGGTCTCCGGCAATAGAGAGTAGGGTCACGGTGGATTCTTGTGATTCAGGGTGGTGCTGAGGATAGCAAGGGACTGTCGGATTCGTACACTGTAAGCTCATATGAGAGGAATGCGTAAAAATGTGGGTGAAAACGGATGTGTCTATGGTGGACACGGAGGAGCTCGAACTCCGCCGGCCAGTAAGCGGCCTGAACTCAGGTAGGTGCCGGACTCCCATGATCGGGGAGTGTCGAGAGGGTCAGGTAAACAAGAGGGTAAAGCTTTCTCATTAGGGGACATAACCGATTTACTGAAGTCGTTTCCCTCGGAGGAGTCATTCTACAGAGGATTGCACTCAATAGAAAGTTCGTATTTCATGCAACTTTTTTCAATCCAGTTCCGAGGGTCTAGTTCAGTCCATGTATGCTACGGCATTCAGTCTAGTCAAATAGTATTATGTATGGTTTGAAAAGGGCGGATACAAGACTGCTTGTAGAGTGGACCGGAGCATCAACGACTCCTGGATTAGGCAGCGACACCAATCTTTTGAAAAAAGGAATTATCCGCATCAAAGTATGCGTATGAGTTCGCGTAGTAAACGACAATGTCCAGATATTCTGAAAACTAAGCAGAGTGCTTTGGTCGACTCATACGTACTCAAGATATTGTGTCTGAAGAGGTGGATAGATAGGACAACTAGTTGCTCGATCAGGAGCCTAGCTTTATTGCAAGCCAAAACCCCTGCGCGAGCCTTTGAAAAGAAGCGGGAACCTCTATTTTCGAATTTCGAGTGGGCTGGAACATCTATGAACAGAAGAGGAGGCGGGTCGGGGGAACATCCAGTCCAAATCTCGCCCTTGAAGTCGGTGGGTCAAGTCTAGGAAAAGCAGGAGATGGATAGCTATCAGCAGAAAAAGGAAGGAGGGAGGGAGGCTAAAGAGATGGCTATGGCTCTGAGACTAGTGCAATCAGGTAATCGAGCAAGTAATCCACATACAAGAGCATTCCTGCCCTAGTGTACTTATCCACTGGGGGAGAAGAATGAGAAGGTAGCTAAGTCTGCTTCCACCTTCTTATGCTGAGTCAACCCTAAAAAGCGGATCTGATCTCAAAGGCAAGAAAGCCACTCTCTTCTCTGTCCTCAAGCACCACCTTCCCTAAAGCGGCCTTTTCTCTAACCAAAGAAAGCACAATCATTCTCTTTATTCTACGACCCGAAACTATGCTAGCTTCTTTCCTAACAAAAACCAAGCATTTATGAGGCTTCGCTTGCGCAGGAAAGAGAAGACTCGAAAGGCGAAGGGTAAAGAATTTAAATAGAAACCATTTCATGTTCACGAATCCTTAACTATTTCTAGTGGACTTGGCTAGAAAGCCAAGAAAAGAAAGGAAGATGTCCTAACTCGGAATAGAAGCTCTTGTCGGTGTGGTGGAGAAGGAGCTTGAATCGGGATAAAAAGAGGAGGGGGCAAGATCGTCGATTTGTATGCAAAAAAAAGGTTCAGGGATCAATCAATTCTATTTTGAGGCAGACAATCACCTGAACCATACATACATAGGACGCATGAACTAGACTATTCTCCATATCCGCGAATTAGATCTATCTGTCTGGCAATCAAACATAGGTCCGGCCCTTTGAAGGCATGACGCTCAAGGGTACCGTTCATCGATGGGGCTCTCTTAGGAGGATGAATATGTGTACGATCATGAATAGGGATTCCCTGGTGGTAAAGGTTGCGATCAACTGACTGCATCGTGGAAACTAATCTTTACCAGTGGAGAAGGGAACCTACCGAATGGAAAACCTTAGTCTTCTATCTAATTCGACCGCAAGCGAGAAAGGTGGCATAGTTTTGGAAGTAAAAACCTACATATTGGTATTGTGTTAGCATACCCCTAATTCACCAATCTTCGCTTTACGGCAGAAAGAAGTGCTCCGTTACCTGATCAAGCAACCAAGCTTTAGGGACCAAGATCGACCAAAGCTTAAGATCGAACACAAGATCATTTTTCTAACTGTGGGAATCTTACTACTTAGAATCGGTCATAAGTTTTCATTGATCTCGGACTGATAGCACTTAGAATGGCTTTTAAGGGCACATTTAGTCTCCGATTGAGAGAGAAGTCAATCTTCTGAATGACGAAGACTTGTCTTTCTAACCAAGGTTCTATAGAGAGCCGAAGTTGGCAGAGGATAAGATGTCTCAACCTGACCTTCCCGCCCCTACCCTACTATGTTAATGTGTACGCATTAGTGATGATAGCTGTCAATGTAAAGACCTCGAGAGTAAGCATCTCTAAGGGAGACAGACCTTTTAGCCTAGCCGTTAAGAGTGGCATCTACGTGAGGTCATCTTTCTATATCTTATAAGCCTAACAAAGGATCCTGCCTGTGGAATAGAACCAGAATAGGGGCCCTTTGTTACTGACTTTTTACTATCAGACTGACCACTACCAATTAACATTTACTCGATTCGCAAACATCTGGGCGGAAAGCCAATAGGCTTCGTTTGGGGGATCACCTAACTTTGACTGTGATATTGCTTAAAATCCAGATTGACCGAACAACGAAGATAAAAGGCGAGCAGGCGGGAGATGTCAAAGCCAGTGCTCTTGCTGTTAAAGGTGATAGCCCGGAAGGAAATAAATGTCTTTCGCTGTCTGATCCTATTCCCGAAACTGAAGATGATTCTCCGTCGGATTCGGGCTTAGAGTAACTTCTCTCACACGAAAAGACGACATAAGGGATGTGGTCGAGATGAGATCACTGGTCTCTTCTTTAGAACAAGTTCCGTGCTTTTCTTCGATCCCCTAACCGAAAGCAGCAGGACAAGAGCCCATTCTCTTCAATGGGATCAACGAGAGTTGCAGACCCTATCTTAGTCCTATGGGATGTGGGGAGCTTCGCTTTCATTTGGCAGCTAGCTAGCACTCTCAGCTTAGGGAAAGCGTCCGGGGACAGAGAGGTCAGGCGGGGATAGAGGGGCCAGGTCTCTTCCGCTAGTGATCTCAGCAAGAATTTCATTGATGCCGTTGGTTGCTTCCAAGCAAGAAAAGGGCTGCGCGAAAAGGCTATAGGTCATCGGCGATGTGACATGACAACCGGGGAGACAGGAAGCGAGAAAAGTCCATAGCTAGTCGCTGCTCACCCCTTGCTTGTTCGATCGGGGAAAGAGTACCAAACAATCCGTACCATGCTTTCGGGGAATACTTGAAGAAGGAAAAGCTTCCTTAGCGAAGCGGGAAGGGAAGTCTCGAGAATATGGCTCCTAAACTAGTCAACTTTTGATTCCCACTTTAGCTGACAGCTATGCGGTGTGGAACAGCCAATTCCCTGCTTGGAACTAACGATTTACCCATAGGCACTCTTGCTTCCCTCTGACTGAGGGGATAGTTTTAGTAGTTGAATGAATTCTCCGATTTCCCGATGCACCACTTCCATCACTACCGCCACTTCCTATTCCCCTAGGACAGTTACCAGATCAGCACAAGACGCATAACAGCCAACAACTACCGAGAAAAGATCTCATGCCAATATTTAGGAATAAGAGGCTTTTGTCGATTGCGCTTGGAAGGCAAGCCTTTAAACCTCACCTCAATGGCACATGTTTGCGACGAATAAGCTGTTAGAAGGACAAATGCCAGGAATGAGAGCTGCAAAGGCAGAGACCTAAACCTATGGACTAGACCGATGTTGGGAATGCCAACCGCCCGGAAGTAGGAGCGAAGACAGAAGCAACTCGTCGATCAGCTATCACCACATCGTCGCCGAGAATGGCATAGCGATCAAACTAGTGACTGTCTACGGCTTATGCCTTCACTCGGGGGATCCAAAAAGCAGAAAAATGAAGAAGTGACCCTCGGATGGACCTAAGCTAAACTAGACTCAGTCCGAGCTCCTGCAAGAAGGTCCGAAGTAGAGTGGCATGGAATCGGCCGGAAAAGACAGATCTGAGAATTGCGTAGATAGAGTGAGATGCCACTTCAAAGATGCTGCTTACCTAGGATGGGGTGCTTTTCGCTCCTTTGGCTTTCTTTCTCCCGGAGACCATGCCATTCCTCGGCACCGACCTTCAAAGTCAGATGAGGCCCTCAAAGTTGCTCTGGCTGACTTGCCCGTTCCGCTTCTCTCCCGCTTTTCATTGGGCGGTTCTTCATACTCAATGGGGCGAGGTGAAGCCCCTGAGGAGACCATTACTAGTAGTACCGATCTGATCTCAGGAAGTCTAAAGTCAGTAGCTTGTGCTTGGCAGTCCTAGTTGGATTGGAGCTGCTATCGTTTGAAATGGAGCTCCTCCCCGAGCTATACTAGCGCCTCTCCCTATGGTCGAGCCTAAGGTAGAGTGGCCTTTAGCGCCTTTGATGAAGAGTCAACTCAGCGCTTTGCCCCTTTCTATCCCGCCCGATCCGCTACTTCTGGTAGAGTGGTGTCAGAGGGCTGTTCCGATGAGAGAGGGTGATCAAGAATCAAAGCAGCTGTTCACAATCCCGCTCTTTCTGTGATCGTATCCCGCTTTTCTTCTTGTTGCATCGAATGCCATGGTTGGCTCTTGGGGAGGGAAGGAAAGCCCAAGTCAAATAAAGAGGCCAGGGCCAGAAGTGAAGCTGCTTTCCCAAGCGAAGAGGACCGTGCAATGTATTGAACTTCAGAAAAGAAAGCTGAGACGCAAGACAATCCGAAGACGATGAGAATCCTCTTTTCCCTGTCGTTGTCCTCTTATCTACGTTCTTTCAAGAGGTCTCCCATTCTATGACTGGCAAGGAGAGTTCAGGCATCGGAACAGGAGCTAGACCTCTGAATGAATCTAAGCGACTATCACCCGGTTGAAGGGCTGCATAGCATAGCATCGATTAGTTCGCACCTTCTATTCGAGTAGAGATCCCCATTCTATCATCGGGCAAGCAGGAGCGGCCACTCAACACTCAATTTCACTCGAGTGACTACGCCTATACAGTGGCATAGCGGGGAGGAACCTGCTCTTATAGACGAGATTAGGAGAGAGGGGGTTGTACCAGCTAGAAGCCATCAAGCAGTTAGAAGACTTCCTGTCCTCCCTTCCCTTTTTCCCTAAAAAGGAAGGGGACTTCGCTACTAGTCCGAAAGCCAGAAGCCGAAGGAAAATGAGACTAGTGAAGACTAGGGAAAGAGCGGCTAGCTAACTAGCTGATAGAGATGGCAGAGCTCCTTTTTCACTAAGAGCTGCAAAGGCGAAGACCACTACCTTAGCTCCCTCCTTTGCTGATAGAGCGCCATAAGTCGGATGCAGGGGCCTAATAAGATCGGCAGAGGGGAGATGGTTGATAGCTTAGGTATTAGGTTTAGCAACTAAATTGGGGATGGGGAGCTCCTTTCATATTGTATCAGAATGACAAGAAAAAAGAGATGGGCTGAGTCTAGCTTGGGACGAGGCTTAGAGAAAGGTAGTTTGCGAGAGAGATGGCCAGGCAGTTCTTAAGATCAGCAACTCGGCGGATAGAGAGCTTGAGCCCAATGGACTTCTTATTGATGAATCTCGCTACCTCTTAGCTAGAGACTGGGGGATTCTCGACATAGCTAGCTAGAAAGAGGGGAATTTCTGCGCAGCTAGCTTAGCTATCCTAGTAAAAAAAAAAGACTGAATTTATTGACATAAGCTCAGGAAAGGAAGGAGGACAGGCGAAGTACTCTCGTGAATAGAAAGAAAAGTTTCTCCTTCTAGGCTAAGTAGTTCCGTGAAAGCCTGCAGAGTCAAAGGCCTCTATCGCTTATAGGGACTCAGTTCCAGGACCCCTTCTTTAGTCAATGGACTACTAGGATAAGGGGATGCTTACTTTTATCAAATTGATAGTGACTGTCTTATATATAAATGTTGAGTTCCTTCAAGCTTTCCTATTCATAATAAGAGAGGGGCTATCAATAAAATAAGAAAACTAGCTGTCAACCTTAGTGAAATTGGGAAAGGAATTCATTCTTTCGTTCCTTCTTGCTTTTTCCCTTCTTCTCGGGCTCTTCCTGCCTTGAAGAACCTTCTTCTTCGGGAATGAGGACTGAAAAGCCTATTGCTCTTAGGGGGAGTGCGCCTTCGTCCTAGTCTTTTACTAGTAAAGGGTCTTCAATCTATACTTTCAGTAAGCAGTTTCACTAAGAAAAGCTAGCTTGCAACCAATTCTAGTCAAGAGTAAAGAATAGAAAGCCTTATCAGCCTATCGACCTTAGCAAGCAAGCTGTCTTTATTTTGACAAAGAAAATTGGATTGAACTAGCCTAGCGAGTTTAGCCTTCTTCCCTTGATTCATTCCTTCCTTCAGGCCAGGAGCTAGCTATCGAATAAGGGATAAGACTGTGATTTGACTTAGCGTCAAGGCCAATATCCATCATTCTCCTAAAGAATCAGGCTTCCGCTCTTTCAAAGGCGAGTCTGAAAATAGAGTAGACCTTTGCTCGACTCCTTCCTTCAAGAGGCAGGCCCCTTCTTTGGCCGATGAATCGATGTACCGATCTTCCCCTTAGGTTTGTAAATTGTAAGAAGGCTAGCTTGTCGGCTAAGAAAGCTTACCTTAGAATTGAACTATCCTAGACTTTACTAGCCTAGACTAGCGGAAGGGGAACTAGGTCTCCTTCTACTTTTAGAATCTGAAGGAGGTGACAGCTTTTATGCCTTGTTAGCTTATGGGCATGCTTTTCTGTTCTTTCTCTTGAATAAGACAAAAAAAGTGTCTTCGTCTTCACTCTCTGTTATCAAGACACTGAAAGGTAGCGAAGCGTAGTACAGTAGACTGCAAAGATCAGCCTTTGACCCGAAGGTCTTGGAGCTTTCTGAGTTAGACGGACACTTCCTCTTATGCTTGACTTGCTTGAATACCAGCCGTGACGAACGACAGTGAGGAGGGGTACAGAAAGCAAGAGCATTAAGCTACACTGGAAGAAAGACCAGGGTTTCAGCTACCAGCGGTTTCAGTATTTTCTTCAGCCTCCCCGGCGTCTGAGGGGGCTGGTTAATAAAGAATTCTTTGTTCTCTTCTTTCCCGCTGGCGTCTACGTCTAAGCTCTCAAGGACTCGGATTAGTCAACAGGAATGAAATCTAAGGTAGCTCGAGCGAGGAGCGGAGACTATGACCGACTAGCCTTTGTGATTTGATTGCTTATTCGAAGGCAGACTTGGACTCCATTCCTTGGACCAGGCAAGAGTTGCATGTGACCAGCAATAGCTACCCACCTAACATCTCTTTCTCCCCAAGCGGAGCATCAACTATGAAAAAGCCCAGAAGACACAGATTGAGGAGTTTACCTATTGGACTGATAAGGTTATCACATATCTGACCCAGTCAGGAGAAGAGATACAGAAAGAGGAGAGGGAAGGAGGAAGTTGAGTGGAAGATATACTCCCCAACTGACCAACTCGGGCTTTTCTGCCTCGAACGAGACTTTATCCCCGGTCACAAGAATGTCACTAGAAGCTCACATGGCGGAAGCACCCGTGGGGTAAATAACCTTAAGATTGGATGGTTAGAAAGCCAGTCCAGAAGTCCAAGATCAGCTCTGTAAGAAAAGAAGGAGTAAGCACATTTCCAAGTCGAATCTCCTGTCTTAGGAATAGTGTTCATAGGCCCAGCAGGCATCGAACTCGGGAAGGAAGCCATTCAGCTGTAGTCAATAGAAGAGTTGACTTATATCCCTCATCTCATTCCGAAGGAAAGGTCAGCTTGGCGAACTCTCGGGAAGGCTTTGAAGGGACTTTGGAATCGAACTCGATGTGCACCAAAGAAGTAAGGTCAGTCTTCAGCTGTAGTAAATCCCAGAAATGGATCTAAACCCGGAGTGAAGAGAGCCCAATCAAAGGGAGAAGAAAGACATACAGGCAGGCATGAGGCTTTGCCATTGAGTCAGCGCTTTCAGTAACAGTAAGCCAAGTGCGGAAGGGAAGCTGTAATAAGAGCAGCAGGAAGCTCTAGGAAATATCATCGAACTCATTGGATTGGTATCTGGATTTGATGAGGGTTGAAATTGAAGTTGGTTAAAAAAAAGCTATAATACCGGACTCTTTCAGGTTGCCATTAGTCGGGAATGAGCGAGAAGAGAAGGCTTCAAGCCTAGAAGTCAAGTCAAAGTGGAGTCCAAAACAGTTAAGGAAGCTCTCAGCTACTACTAAGAATTTCAGGAATACTCTCTATCACTGCAGAAAGAATTTCGTATAGAAACTGCGCCGTCAATGTTCATGATGTCAAAAGGACCAAGTACGATGGATGCAGATATGAGTGTCAAGTCAAGTCAATCCCGCCCAAAGGAGCTTTATGAAAGCCGGTCTCCGGGATTGAAGGACTGGACACTTTGTCTCGCTGTCTAATCGTTTTGGTTGATATGCTTAACACATCTCTTCTCTGATTAAAAGTGCCATCAGTCGGTAAAGACTTCAGTACTCTCATCAACCAATCATGGACTGGTTTGAGAAGCCTCTGATTGACATAGTTACCTATGGCAAATATGCGTCTCTTACCTGCACCTTCAAGAGACTGACCTAGTCGACCTACCGCGGGTGGTACGTTATACTCCTCGATAGAGGGTAACTTAGGACCAACACATCTTTCAAACCATTCAAGGTCTGATTGAGTGAAGGCCTCGTTATTCTCATCGAAGGCATAACGGATCCTTTCCCTCCAGAGACAGCCTTGAGAGTACAGTTCTCCTTTTGCATGAACAAACTGCATCAGGAATCAGAATCCTGCCATCTCATAAGGAAGCGTATGGAATATAGATTTTACTCTACATTTCCTATACGGCAACTAACTTCTTACGATAAAACAAGACAGCCTTAGCTGTCGCCACTGAGGGGACGGTCTTCCAGGTCGGTTCCCACGTAATCCCTTGATTAAGGGGATACGTGGCAGTATCCGGGACATACCTCAGAATTAATTCCTTAGCTTTCTCTTTTATGCTACCAATTAACCCCATACAAGGGTCAGCTGGTTGCACTATGTTAGCAAATGTAGCCTTTGACACTTTCTTCGCTAGCAAGATTACTCTTGATAGAGAGAAAAGTGACAAGTACAACTTTACTAACATATCTGCCTTGCTATCTGACTTTCTTATAGCCCGACGGTGATGGGCAGGAATAATCCTGGGCAGTCCCGTCCTTGTCAAAGATACAGGGACGGATAAAAGTCCGGGAGACACACCTCCCTCACCATAGAACCTCTGAAGCGATGTTGCACATTTAAATACTATGCAACAAAGTACGGTCCAGATTTTCTATAGAGCACCATTATCCGCTTAGCAACAATATGCAGATATGCACAATTCCTTAGTCAGACCATCAGCAAACCTTATTAAAGATAGATCTTAATGTCGACCAAAATTGCCATGGAATAGGATCTATCCTAACTAAGTTATAAATAAGTACACGCATCGGTTCACTGATTGTTTTGCCCTCTCAGGGTTTTCTCCTGAAAGGCTGGCTTCAGCACACCACGCGTTACTAAGATGGTGCACCATGTGACACCAAAGTTAGCATAGAGTTCCCATCCCATCTCGCCCACACGATATAACACTTGGTCAATCGTAGGAAGGCACCTTGGTATGACCAAAGGTCTGTAAGTTACTTGGTTAATCACACCAAGTAAGCAGACAGTGAGGTTAAATAAACCAAATTTCGGAGACTCAAACCTAGGATCCTGTCCCTCGACCGACGGTCCTAGTCTCATCCACCGGCTATTCGCCTCTTTTGGCATAGCCGGATCACCATTTGGCGATCAGACTATGAATAAGGGAATGACCCTTATTCTGCCCACCGGAGGTTTTCCGGTTGACGTCCCACATCTCTTCTATTCATTTGAATTCTCTACTTTTTGATTCTGATGAAATGAGGCTTTTTTGTTGCAAACTATGTGCTTGCAATCACTTGGAGTAGGATGATGTTGAGCCATTCTAGGAGTAAGCGGGGAACCCCCTGAGCCCGTCAACTCATTCCATGAATGTTCCTTCATTCACCACGCGGCTGAATTCGATTCCGCAGCATTTACAATGGAGTTATCCGAAAACGAGAAAATAGAGGCGTCAAGACAGACATCTTCAAGACGGCCTTGTCACGAGCTGGACTCGAACCAGCATCCCCGGGAGAAAAAGACAGGCCCAGCAAACTACCATTCATGCTGATCGTGACTTTTCAAAAAGAAAGAAGAGAAAGAACTGAAGGGCCTACATGACAGGTTGTTTGCTTACCAATCCATCCTGGCTAGCTCCTCCAGCTGATATATGCGCACTCTACGGTCCTTACCGAAATCGATTTCTTCCCTCTTCCCCCTCATTCAAGGGAGATGCCAGAGCCCGATATCTGTCTTTTCACCTCTACTCATATGTCTTCGTTGTCGAAGCTTCTTTTTGCCCTTTTAAAGGCCAACGATTGCGACCCATGGATTTCTAATTGGTTTATTAGTCTCCGCAGGCTAGGGAGATTGACCTCGCTCTCTAGGTTCGCTAGAAGGAAATCCCGGAGAAAGCTACAGTCATCCGGAGTGAGCTCCTGGCCATTCTGCCTCGTTATCGAGTGGACTAGGTCCAGAAGTCGGGCGTGATAGCTTCTCGCCCTTTCTAAGGCATTTTCCTCTCTTTGAGAGAGAGGTCGCGACTCGCCCTCAAAAATAATAGGAGGGTGAGGGTCTGGAGCGGGAGGAAAATTTAAATCGATCTGAGACTGCGGAGGTTGTGCTTGCTGATCATTTTGATCCATTCTAAAGATCTCGGGCCGCCCCTCCAACTCGCTCCCGAAACTTGAAATACCTTGGGATCCCGCCGTCGTGGCTTCGATTTCGAAGAAAAGATATAGAATGTATCGAAGCAAATCAACTACTATCCACGACATATCCTCATGACAACCTACAAGACCCGGTTGTTGAAGAGCCTTTTTGAAAAGCTCATACCCCATTAGTATGATATGTATCAGCTGTAGTGGTAGGCCGCAATAAAAGCAAAGAATAGTACAAAAAATTAAGAGGCACCATTTCTTCATTGCGCGACCAGCCAAAAGTCCCATCCTTCCTTCCATATTCTCGAAACCTTCCCCTTTCTTGCCCGAACCTATACTCTTCATTCTGAAAATGTTGATTCTTGTGTAGTTCCGTTCGCCCTTCAGTAAGTAAAGAAAGAGAAGAATGCAGCTTGATTGAACGAACATTGTTAGAACCTTTCTAACTGACACCCCTAATGCCACCCACCTTTTTTTTCTTTTGAGCAAGCTCCTCTTTGGACTTTTCCATGCAGGTTTCATTAATGAAAAGAAAAGCGGAGGCCCGCCATCTGCTAGCATTGTGGTTTGGAATCGATTCTTTATCAATGGCCCACCCTTTCTTTGAACCTTATCGATGATCGAACTTACAGATATGAACTGAGTGCCATTTGATGAGTAAGATCGAACAAGGGAGAGGGATATGGAAAGGATGAAGTAATGAAAGAGGAAGTCATTGCTAGTAGTAAGGACTTGTCACGATCCATTGGTTCATATAGAATCCATGTCCTAGGTCTATCAAAAAACATTCTTTTCGCTAAGCGTATATAATAAAATAGAGTGAAGGGGTCCACCCCGAAACCAAGGGAAGGGTAACTAACAGCTGAGTCCTCTCCGAACCGCAGGAGATAGTTGCCCATCATACGGCTCACCAACTTCACTTGCCTCGTCGAGGGGCTCGCTCCGGGCAGGTTCGGATCACTTACAATACACGGCAGTACTCAGGGGTTAGGAGCGTTTTCAAGATGATTCTTTCTTTGTCGAGAACTGGAAAATGTGAGTCTGTTTTGTCCACAAGGTCAAGGGCTATAAAACAAAAAGGACCATCTTTGATCTTTTCCATCTCTGCCCCGCTTCCATGTGGGCAGAGACCCCTGTAGAGAATGAGGAGGAGCCAAGGATCTTCCTCTCAAGAGTGCTTCTCGAGGCTCCACTCTCTCCCCTGAATAAGTAAGGCTCCGTTAGCCTGGGCGGGAGATAAGGAGTCAGGATTGAAGCCTCCCAACGTTCTGCCAGACACTGGACGGACTCTGTAAATGTGTAGAGCCAAGTGTAGTGTGGTGTAGTAGTAGGCACTTCTAGGCCCCTTCCCGGCTACTGGATCACTCCAGTGCTTCGGGTACTACGGACCCTCTGCCATCCATTGCAGCAGAGCCCTTTCATGAGCGGGGGGGCTAAGCGCAGTTCTTTGAATCAAAGGTTGAATTATTTTTTCGTTCTTTTTCTATTCAACTATTTGTAGCAAGAAGCCCCAAATCCTTGATTTGGCCAGGAAACAAAGCACTGCTTTGGGCCGATCCTCCACACTTCTTTATTTTTTTCTCTTCCTTCCGCATGCGCCTCGCGCGCCATTGGCGCTTTGCTCTCCTCTTATTTCTTCATTGGACGGTTCGGATGGACTTCGCCGTTCTTTCCCAACGATCATGGAAAAGGCTGTATCACATCGAGATGTCGATTCGTTTTCCGCCCCAAATGAGATGGGGAATTAGTCACCTCTGTCCCTTCATCTTTCTGAATCGAGGCCCGGCCCGGCTCGCGTCGTTCCAACAACCGACGGGCTCAGTATACGATCGCGCGCAGTAACTGGGAGTCCTAAACCACCTAAGGCCAACTTCCATTCACCAAACCCAGGTTCATCTCGTGTAGTGATTGTGGACTCGTACAAGGATATGGAGTCGACGGTTGATGTATCAGACTCGACCCTGTCTTTCGTAGCATGCATTCCCATCCGTGTCGCAACTGATTCGGTAAGCTACGTGTCCGGTGCACGGAAAACTGCCTTCGGTCTCCCAACCTTACTCATGGCAACCTTCCGGCCGCCCAACGACCTATAACGCTAGTCACTACTCCCACTGGGGCTAGGAAGTAAGCCCCACAACCCAAAGCGGCGAAGAACAAATAGAATTTGCTACAAAAGCCGGCTAACGGGGGTATTCCTGCGTATGAGAACATTGTAATGGAGAAGGTCATAGCCGAAATAGGATTCGTTTTGGCTAGAGCGCCCAAATCCGCTATATATTTGACACGGCTTTGTCGTAATGCTGGAACTATGGCGAATGCATCTATCGTCATTGATGCATAAATAAATATACCAATTAGTAGTGATTGAATTCCTTCTATGGTTCCACATGAGAAACCAGTACGAATATAACCTACATGTCCAATCGAACTATGAGCTAGAGGTCTTTTGACTTTCGTTTGGGCCATGGCGGCCAGTGCTCCTAAGATCATAGAAGCAATGCTGCAGAAAAAGAAGATTTGTTGCAATGTACCTCCATAGGAACCAACAATAGAAAGACGTGACATATTTGCAGAAATAGAGATTTTAGGCGCAATAGAAAGGAATGCTGTCACCGGGGTGGGTGAACCCTCATAGATATCAGGTGCCCACATATATTGAGTCAAAAGAGAGATGGAGTCCGAGGGAGAGGGGGGTTTTCTTCGGGGCTCGAGAGATTGGGCCCCACAAGTTGTTAATTCGCCGCTGGGGAATTCACACAAACAAAAGGGAAGGAGGAATTCTCAACGAAAAAGTGCTCTCTGAACCGAACGTGAAAGTTGTTTTCCATCAGACGGCTGTTCACCTAACTCCACTCTCGGCTTGGATTATATATCCAAAAGGGTCCGCTCTCGGCCATTTCACACGCTGCAAGGCAGAGGCGTGGTTATCTGAAGTGGATTCTCTCTTTTGTAGTAGATGCCGAACCTGCTGCTCAGTGGGCGGGCGCAGCAGCTACATGGACCCCTTCCCTTATGTTGTTGCCAGCGCTTTGCCGGGCCGAGCCGGTTAGAAAAGAAGGTCTTCGTTTTCGATGAAAAACAAATCGACATCTCCCGCCGCATCGCATCTCCCTCCCTTCGTCGAGCCTTTCCTTTAGTGGTTTAGGAAGCATTCCCTTTTCTGATGAACGTCGGCAGGCATTCTGTTCCTTGGTTTGAACATAGGCTCAAACATGATTGGAAGGGGCCATGCGTTCAATACAATTCGCCTCTGGGAAGCAGCAGGGATGACAAAAAGAGAGCGCTTTCCTCACAGAAAAAAGGACAAATGAGAAGACGCTCTTCTCATTTCTTTCTTCCTCCCGCGCCCGGCCCGAGGGGCAGATTAGCAAAGCAGGAAAAGACAGAGGGTTCTCTTCGCGAGAGATCGGAGAAGCATTCGGAACGGGCGAGGCCCTCATTTCGTTGGCAGAAGATCCAACGGAAGGAAGAAGAACTCATTTGACTTGATTCAACGATAGACAAGAGATAGATGAACTACATAGATGTCTATGTTTCTATTATCATCTCCCTTTATTTTTGTTAGTTAACTATGTCTCTAAATCACTTTTCGAAAGGAAGCCGTGACCATAAACCCAAGGGTAAGGTAGGCGAAGCACTTAAGCGCAAGCGCCTTAGACTGAGGTACTAAGAAGTAGGCTGAATGGAAAAAGGAAAGGGACAAGGGCGGTCGTCGCTTGGCGCGAAGGCTGCTGGTTCGGGGGTAGGGTACTAAAGGTCCTCGGACTTCCAGGCGGTTTTTCTTTTGGGCAGCTGTCAACCCTTGGATCTCGCCAATACAGCCTCCTATGGTTTTCGTTACCGAGATATCTTTTCTTTTTCCCAGGGATTTCTTGGGTAATCAGCTCCCATGCTGCAAACAGTCAAATCTGAACCTTTTCGCTCTTCTTTCTTTCCTCGTGGGCAGGAAGCACACCAGCAGCGTGCCTTGCGTGATTCCACTGTGTTTTTTGCACTTGACTGGGTGGACAGTTGACCGGAAGAGTTCTTCGATTCGCCCGGCCAGCAGGCGGGCGGCGTGCTTATCTTGTGTGACAACACTACAGAGCGAGTAGCTCTTCTAGTCGGGCAACTGTGTGACAACACTCCAGAGAAAGCGGCGCTTTAGTTTAACATGCTATGGTCTCAACGCCCTTACGAGGTAGTGATGAGTTTCACGCGCTCTAAGCCCGGCCCGCGCGCAGTTAGGAGGATTGGCCGCAATGATCGCGGTACCACCCATCCTACCTTACTACCTATGGGGGGCCGTCCGTCCTACAGCCGCCCGAAAAGGAACTGCAGTGATCTTGAATAGGGATCCTACAGCGATAAATAGAATCCCCATAAAAATACCACTAGATTGAGCACCAGTGATTTCGTATCCGGTCAAAATCTTGGCTAATTGATCGAAGTGGGTAGCTCCAGTAGACCCATAGATCATGGAACAAATAGGGTGGGTAGGCCCTAGCACCACACTACATGTATAGACGCGAACCCCCCTCGTTACCGTACGTGCGACTCTCACCGCATACGGCTCGCACAAAGACTCCGTCATCCATCCTGAGCTTTTTATTCCATTCCACCTCTCCTCTCCAATCCTCGATCAAACTTGCCTTCCCCAGCTGCGCAGGTTTATCTTTGCTTCTTGCTTCAAAAAGAAAGTCGTTGATGCTGAAGCAGGGCGTGCGAACGCACGTAGGCAGCTGAAAAACTGCAGGGCGCGCTAGCGCACGTAGGAAACCCTTGATCCTAAAGAAGGAGCAAGCTAGGTCTAAAAAGACGTAGCTTGCGGAGTAGTTTGCTCTGGAGTTTACTCCTCCGTAGCCTGCTCCTACGTTTGCTGGACAACTGAAAAACGTAGGGCTCGGGTGGGCGCTTCCTTCGTCTATCGTATGTATCGCTTGGCTTCGTCCCGAACCAAGGAGGGATTCCGGCGGGCGCGTGCGTGTGCCGACTGCAGAGACTACAGAGGCCGGAAGCGACTCGCTTCTATTCTCGTCTCGTTGGGATTGGATATAGATGGAACTATAGATCGTAGTAGTTCGCCAACCTCTGACAAAGGCATACGATACAATTTGACTTCACGGCACGGCAAAAAAAAAAGAAAGAGCTTCGCTCGGTTGGCCCTCCTAGGCTGAGGCCTACTTTCTCTTCTCTTAAGTCTACAACAAAAGTGGGAGAGGCAGGATTCGAACCTACGTAGAAAACCTTCAACAGATTTACAGTCTGTCGCTTTTGACCACTCGGCCACTCTCCCCTTCCCGGGCCACCCTCAATGGCTTCCTGAATAAGAAGGATTAGGCCTTCGTTCTTCTTTATTAAGTTAAGAAGATGGAAGGGAACTATTAGATTAGCTAGCCTTCCGGAAGGTCATTTAGTCAGTTCAACAGAATTTCTGTAAAGCAAGGGGCAAAGCTTCCCCTCATTGCCATCGTCGGCCTTCCCCCCTCCTTCGTCGCTTCTGGCTAAGCATCTTTCGGCGGAGGAAAGGAGGCGACGTCTCGCTTCTGGCGAAGCTGCGAGTTCATGAGCAAGTGAATGAACGAGCCAGCGAGCAGCGAGTGAAGTGCAAGAGTCGTAAGGCGAGCCATGTTCCTAAAAGGAGTGACCTTTTTTGAAGAAGCAAATAGCATTTCCTATTGATTTGTCCCCTGGACTGGACCTATGTTGATTCAGAATTATCCGTCGCTACGCTGTTCCCAAGGACTAGCAGAATCGAAATAGCGAAATTCTTGGGTCATCTCAATGGGTTCAGAAACCACACGTTTCTCTGGATCATCATAGCGTACTTCCACATATCCACTCAGAGGAAAGTCTTTTCGTAATGGATGACCCTCGAAACCATAATCTGTTGATATACGGCGTAAATCCGGATGATTGATGGAAGAAACACCAGACATATCCCATACTTCTCGCTCCCACCGGCCGGCTGATGGAAATGGACTGACTACCGGAGATATTCGTGTTACTTCGTCTGCACTTGTTTGTACACGAATGCGTGAGTTATACCGAGTACTCAGTAAATTATGGACAACTTCAAATCTTCGTTTTCGAGAGGGATGATCAACTCCGCAAATATCGATCGAAACTTGAACCCTGGTATAGGTATGAAATTTCAGAAAGCACAACAATGGAAATGGGTAGTCAGTATTTGTATAAGATCTATTCCCATGTTCCGATCTTTCCATTTTTTGTACCCATTTCTTGGGTAAAGTCTCCCAACTATATTGGAAAATGGATTGGTTATCCATAAATATCAAGAATGATTTTTTTCCGCTCGAAAAAGAAAGACTTGTCGGAAATCGCCGGTTGGGTTGGTCCGACCAAGAAAGGCATGGGAGTGGTTGGGCCAAGTTAAGTAAAGACTGGCTACCTATAATGAAAGTAAAGATAGCTCACTGCACACTTTCTATAGTTCTGTATCCAGGATCGGCAGCATGCTATAGTGTTGAATCGGGTATAGAACCCAGTTGGTTACAATTCATCATCTTCCATCTTTCTTTTCTTTTTTTTTTTGCTTGCTTCAAACCAGGCTCGCGATTCGACTTTGATCGGACTGGTACCAACGCAAGCCGACCTAATTTTCACAGCTTAGTAAGAAAGTCTTCAAAAATTCCTTTCGCTTTCCTAGCTATGGGAGCTATAACAGGAGGGATGTTCATTCAGTACCGAGGGGAGTCGAGAAGTCCTGTGAATGTCTATTTGCCGGGCTGTCCACCTAAACAAGAGGCTGTTATTTATGCTATAACAAAAATCAGAAAAAGGTATATAAAGAAGAAGAAAGACTACCAATCATGTTTTTAATGTTGGACTCATCAAGTTCTCATCCTTGAAATTACGATCAAGGTCTATCAAGATACATTTTTCAGAGAGACTAAAAAAAAAGTCATATCGGTATCGGAATCAAGATCGGGAGCTAGAGCGAGACCACACAAGTTTCTCCTCTTTCAGCCTATTACTCTGAATCGGAATCCTTCCGCCCATCCGCATAATAAAGGGAAAAGGTTGACAGATGAGCCAGTGTCAGGATGACTTACTAAATCCACTAAGAAGATTCCGCTACAAGAGATTGAGCAGAAAGCCGTGTACCGGAAATTTTGTCGGACGGGAATCAGATTAGAGCATTAAGATACTAGCCCTCTTATCCGGCTTACTTCGAAAAAGAAGGAATCATCTCAGCAAGTTTATGTTATGTAGATGAATGAATCATCATTTACGTAGGAGATATGAAAAGGTTATCACAGAACATGAGAGAAAGAGTTCGAGCTAAAAAAAAAATGTTTCAGTCGCGCGCAATACACAAGGGATCTACCTTCGGTTGGTTGACATCTGCAGCGAAACTATACTTCGGGGCTTTGCGCTGTATTGTTGTTGGAGACCAAAAAGGCGTAGAGACATCATGGTGCAGGGCTTCCGCCAAGTCAACGGGACTTTGGTTTTCGAGGGTAAAGAACAACGAGTACCCTCTCCTTTGACCTTGATCCGACATTCTGTCTCGCAATTGATGGATGGTTGAGTCATGGACGACTTTACAACAACTGATCTGACAATGAAGGAAGAAGTCAAGGATCTCAGCGAGATCAAGGTTGTGATTAACCTTTGGTCTTGATCCACCATAGACCGATGTTGAAGTTGCCGGGTGAAAGAGAGACTGACACATTCCGTCAACAATTCAGACAAGAAGAAAGTCTCACTTTTTTTGTACCACACACTTCGATAGTAGGAAGGGGTGCAGCTTCATGCCAAGACATTGGGCAATAAAGATTCATTCGGGTAGCAAGCAGGCAAAGAGAGCTACAAAAGCCAGGCAAGCAAAGATCAGAATATCGCAATGAACATGGCATCCGATGAGTCAAGGTTCGAGGAAAAGAGCCCTATGGTTCAATCTATCTTTCGGTAGCCTGGTGGTAAGAGTTGAGCAGAGGTCGCCCTCGGTAAATTAGCTAGCAAGAGGCCCATCCTCAGGATTTGCTAACCAAGCTAAACCATTAGAATGCCACTAAACGACAAGAACTGTCTATGATCACTGGGCACATGCATCACACATAAGGAAGACGTCAGTTTAGTCGAGAATGAGAGAGAGCTCTGGATTTTCGAATCATAGATAGATCTTCACGAGAACAATCTTTTCCGTCATCAAACTTCTTCTGTGCAAAATCAAGATTAGCTGTTCGCAATGTGAGACTGTAAATGACAGGGTTACACACTGTACTACCTTCCTACCTTTCAAGTTGAACATCAGGCGAAGAGTAGCCCATCGGCTCTTAACTAGACTACTGACTTTTGGACCGGCTTCCGGTGGTCACTCCAAAAATAGGGAGGTCGGAACCAAAGGATGAATAGTGAGACTTCTTCACTCGCTCCTTATTTATGTCCGTCTTTCGATCAAGCCAATCTTTTGTCGAGCGAGTTCTGCTGCCCTTTCTCATTCTGCTATGGAGTCAATGACGAACATCGATGATTCAACAGTACCAGAATGTTTAAATACATATAGGAAGAATTGGAAAGGGGGCCATCGTACTTTATGTGGAACCTTGTGCTTCTTGACATCAGATCATCCTAAAAAGTTCAGATCAAATAGTACATAATACATGGAGTGAAAGAACCAAATTTCCTTTCATCGCTTAGCTCCAGCTGGTAAAAGATAGTACGGTACGCTCCAAGCCATACAACCTTTGACTGGGACTGAACCGACTTTGTGGAAGTCAGCATTCGAGGTCAAAACTTGAGCCCAAAGCACCATCAAAACCTTTGATTCGGACCTTCTGAAAGGTAATACCCAAGGGTTAGTTAAAAGATTCATGGTTCATAGCACATTAGACTATCATAGCGAAGTCGGATTAGCAAACAAAAAGAATAGAGCACGTCGGGATCAAGAACTGCACCCGCGCTTAAACGATCGTGTCCTTTCTCCTTCCATATAACGAAACTATGGGACGAGCCCATAACTCGCCTGGCCTCTAATTTCCAGTTTACCAGCTCGAAAAAAAAAGGGAAAATGTTTTCACTCAAAGAAGCAAGCAAAGGAAGGGGTGGCTTTGATTGGCGGAGCATAGGTTGTGGGTTTAGGGGAGGTGGCTGAGGACGCTGAATCAGGGGGGCTTCGGAGAAGTATTCATCAGGAAGTATTCAAGTTCGATCATCTGTTCAATTGAAAGTTCCAAAAAACTATCAAACCTCAATCAAATCATTCTCGGGACTTCTTAACTTATAAGGCGCTTAGTTAAAGAGCAGTTCTTTCCCGATGAGGAGATTCATTCCAGCATGAGAGACTTCGATGGCGATCGATAACCCTTTTTTTTCCGTAGCAAGGTCAGAAGTTGGAGTTTCTGTCGAAGCCTGAAATGAGTAATCCAATCCCTCTATGGAGGAAGAGCCTGTCTTCTTCCAAGCCTGATCTGCAGCCTGTGAAGACCTATAACTAAATAGGAGTGGCTGGACGATTCACTAGGTCCATAAGCCAACAACTAGATTCAAGAATGAAAAGGACAAAAGCGGAGCGAAGCACCAACTAAGCTACAGGCCTAAGAAAGAACTGACGAAGCAGATGAACACGATCTTCAACATTTCATAGTCGTCAGTTCGTTTTCTTGGAATCTCGCTTTGTACAATTTTTGTTTACGAACCTCTCCACCAGGTGTAAGGCTCTATCTTGAGTGGTATGGGCATTCTTCTGACTAAAGTATTGACAGAGGCTACTGGACCCTGGCTTCAACGGCAGGAGGTTATAGGAATGTTTGTTGCTATTGTAGGATCAAACTAAGGCAAAAGAAGGCTTTGAAGTGGCTGTAATCCTCAAAAAAAAAGTAAACTCCGTTTGGAGAAGGAAAGTGCCGTCAAAGTATAGCTCCCGCTCCTGGCTTCCGGAACTACCGTCCAAGCAAAGTAGAAGGCTGAAATCAAGTCGATATCATGAGTATAAGATTCATCATGGTACCTTCGAAAGGTCAATTTTTGGAAGTGAACGTAGTGTAGCTTAAATAGCAGAACGAGTGAGCGACCCCATCCCCTGGTGACATTACTGCGCCGGTGGTATTGGCTCCTGGAACGAATAGAACATTCTTCCTTTCCTTCCAGCTGGATTCAGAGAAGGCCTACCCACACTAGAAATTACCACGTCAACAAGTCAATGTATTAATAATACATAACATAAGATTGTACGGAGAATCGTGGACCATAAAAGGCTACTAACTATGCCATCAATAATCGAGTCATTAGCGCCGATAGCTAGAATCGTCGTCATTCTACACGCCTAAAAAATCAAAGCGTCGTCACATCTTTTTTCGGAGTCAGAATTGCTTGCCTCGACTAGTGTGAAAGAGTGAGACAAAGGACACCAAGACTATATTGAGTAAGTACATGAAAAATCAAAGGGCTAGGGCACTCATTAACCTTTGCGCTAATAGAGAGGAATTGAGCCGCTCCATGCCAAAAAGGTTGGTTCGTCATGCAGTCAGAACGATAGAATATTGTGAATATTGACTGAAGGCGAGACTGTACACAGGTCGGTTGGGTCAACAACTGTGCACCTCCTAGCATCCGGTTGGACCATAACGTCAACCTAAAGCTAGGCCGGGCAAGAGACAGGGCTTCGATTTGCTTCCCAAGATTCTCTGTTAGTGGGAAAGTGGAAAAAGGCTCTCCTTCAGTCAATTGAAGGTTTGCAAGAGTCGCAGAGCTTGCTTTTCATTAGATGTGATAGTGTCAGCTTGGTAAAAAAAAAAGCATCTGTGGCAGAATAGACGAGAGGAAGGACCAGGTCCGCGCAGGCCTTCTCGAGGG
>MJHO01000208.1:206551-219106 GCA_002076135.1 Xerophyta viscosa | reverse complement strand
GGAAAAAGGAAATAATGGGCTTCGCTTCTTAGCTATCTATAGTATGAGATAGCTAAGGCTGGTTAGTGATAAGAATTGTTCATCCAACCCTTCTTATTTAGTCAAATATTCTGCTTTTATCTTCTATGGTTTCTGTATTTGTTGTAAGCTCGGTAAAATTGTATGATTTCTGAGAGCTGCGATATGCAGTGCTCCAGCACGGAATGAGCCAGCCCCATATAGAGAAGCGAAATGAGTCAACTCCGTTTTTGATGGACGTGCGAAGAGGAAGTGGCCTATTGAATTAAGCGGGAGCGAAGCCGGAGATCACGGTCTTATCTCTTTCCACCCTGCGGCCTTGCCCACTCCCCGCCCTTCTTAGTAGTAGGCAAGCTTCTTTCTTCATCTTTAGAAAGGAAAAGAAAAGTAAAGTGTTTTTAAAAACTTTACTAACATCCGATAAAAGAACAATTAACTATAAAGACCCGAAGGACAATTAACGCAACTATATCCAACCTACTACGTAGCTCTAGTAGCGTCATTGGTTATAGCTCTGGGCCCTCTCTTCCCTTCCCTTATAACTAAATGATCTTCTCTCTTGTTTTTGTACCTTAGCAAAGAGATGCCTACCTGTATTCAGTATGTATCTAGGTAAGGAAGAGCGGCAGGAGGGAGCGAGTGAAGTATACGTAAGGAGCCAGTAAAGGTAGGGGTAGCTCGAGCAAGTCAATCGTCCATGGCTTTCAGTGAGCACCTGTACCTAACGAGTGAGAACCTCAGTCTCGCTTTGAATTGAAGAAGCAGCAGTGATTTTGTCGAGCCAGAAAAGACTCATCAGACAGGGCAGATAGAACGCGAGTATAGTCATAAAAGATTGGAATGCGGAGTGGTCGAGCAAGAAAGGATCCGGCCCGGATGACACCCATCCGTCTCTGGGTCGTACGCCTGGAACAAGATATCGTACAATTTCGGCGATTACAAAAATAAAGGAGTATATCCCTCTCCCTCTTTGTCTTTCCACTTCCGTCGTTCAGGAACAAGGCCAAATTCTTTTCCCCACTAACCAATTACGTTACGACCACAGAACAAACTTGGTTGACGAAGGTGGTTTATGCGCCGCTAAAGTAGCAGCTTGTCGAGCATTTGACAAACTCACACCATCCATTTCAAATGGGATTTGTCCCGTAGACACACGAGCAATCCAACCCGTAGGATTTCCTTTTCCTCTTCCCATTCTCACTTCTGTAGGTTTCCCCGTAATAGGAAGATCTGCGAGAACTCTTACCCATATCTTACCATTTCTTCGGAATTGTCCGCTCATAGCACGATGGAATTGTCCGATTGTAGCCCGACGCGCTGCTTCAATGGCTCGATATGAAAGACGACCAGCTCTACAACTTTTGGTGCCATATCTTCCAAAACCAAGTTGTGTACCGTCCGGTTCGCGACCCCTACTACATCTGCCTTTACGATATTTACTAAATTTTGTACGTTTCGGATATAGCACGTCCCTTCTTATTTTGACTATATGAGATCCGCACTTTGACACCTGAAATTCCGTAACGAGTAGATACTTCCGCAGGAGCATAATCGATTTTCTGATGAAATACATTACGAGATGTTTTTCCATACTTTCCGCATTCAGTTCTAGCTATTTCCGCACCTCCTAATCGACCTGAACAACAAATACGTATCCCCTCCACCCCTTTTGGCATTATTAATGGAATATCCTTCACTATTTTACTAAAAATGGAACGAAATGAGATTTGATTGTTCCTCGGTTGAAAAGAGATGTCTTGAGCAATCAGAGAAGCACTTTGATAAACAGATTTGATCTTTACCGACTCAATTAAGGTATTAGTCTTTGTTCTATTAGACAAAAAAGATCGCATTTTTTGCACTTCGTTCAAATAAGAGTTGTACCCGTACGGAATGATTCTCTTTCTCAGTATGATCTCTATCATCATCTCTATTCCCTTTATCAATTCTCCTATCCCACCTAGGTCTATGAATTTCTCTATCAATTCCATTACCTTATCCTTACCCATGAGGTTCCAACATTTGATCCTTAATTGACCTAGGAGTTGTTCCCGGGCATACTCTAAAAAAAGGTTATTATAGACCCCAAGCCCATCCCTTGGAAAGAAAAAGGTAGCACCGAAGAAAGGAAAGAGCGAGATGGTGGTTTTTGTTGTTCCCGCGAAGCGAAGATCATTCGCCAAGCGAATGAATTGGATCAACCTCTTTTTGGCTTGGGCCAAAGACTGATTCTCGCTGGTCGAGCTTTCTACAAAAAAAGCGATGCGAGAGCGTATTCTCTTATCCTTGCTTCCTTCCTTCCCCATCGTAGATGGTTCAGCCACGAAATGATTGAGAACTACGACGGGCTCGATCGGAATTTTGTTCTTTGTATTCAATAAGTATTGCATTACCGAATAATTCAAGGAGGGGCGCACAGCGGGGAGGGTCCTTTTTAGTAGATGACTCGTCGGGCCGTCAGAGCGGGACTTCTTTGGTAAAAAGAACTTGAATAACAGAGTTTTTCTGGAGGAGTCGTCATTTTCTATCAGGAAGGCTATATCATTTACAACCCCGGCGTATTTCGGATGCTTGAAGGCCCCGCTGACCCGAAGTGATTTAGAAAAATTCTTCTTTCTCGATGGTGATCGGTCATGGTATCCATAGCCTTGCATCTTTTTCGGCCAAATCCGGATTTCGTTTTGTCGGTCGTCGAGCCTGATCGACTCTACTCTTTTCCCTGCCCCCCGGCCTCTCACTTCCTTTCGTTCTTCCTCTGTACCCTCGCTTGAATGAAGACACCCGATCGGCCCGACTTTCCCAAATGCCCACCACCGGCTGGGTCTTGATTTGTCGCGTCCTTTCAGTCGTAGTGGTCGACGGGGAAGAAAGAAATGAATGAATGTCCTTTTTGGAAAATGTAGAATAATACACCTACCGAGACGAAAGCCAAAGGTGAGTATCGTAGGTGGACGTATCGAACCGAAATAAGATCTCAGATTGACATCTTGATAGACTGATTTACCATAATAATAAATAGAGTCAATGGTGACGGAGCCGTGGGAGGAGCCGCTTCTTTCTTGCGGCGGGGGCTTCCATTCACCAGCGCAGACTACATACAAGTGCTCTCCGAACCGTGCTGGATAGTCACCCATCACACGGCTCTCAAACCCAACCTGTGGTGGATCCCGGGGGACAAAGTCAAAGCGCTTGATCCTTTGCCCCATACTTGGGGATGCTCCTCCCCGCCGATCAAGCAGCGAGGCTGCTCGTGATAGGCTTGCTTAGCTTAAGCCGCTAACCTTCGGTTCGGATAAGTAAAGTCCCTTCGGTCGGTTCGCTCAGGTGGTCTTCCCTTATCTTCCCTAAGGTGATGACTTGTTCTGGTTTGAGAAAGGAGCACCGCCAAGTCCACTAGGGGCGCCCTGAATGAATAAAAAAAGGTTCGGTCAGGCTTGCATGAAACTTCTACCGATAATAAGCCTCATGTCGATTACACACCTGAGGTTGGTAAGAACTGAGGGACACCCTAACCTAAGTGGGCCTACCAGCGAAGCAACTGGTACAAGGGCGGTTTGCTTTCGTGCAAGGCCCCCGCTGCAGGAACAGGCGGTTGTCATTTGAGCCCCAAAAAAGGCGGAAAAAGACTAAGCAAACGGCCCTTGGTCCGTCGGGGAAGGAGCAAACGTAGTTTATCAGACCTACGTGCCTAAAAAAGCAAAGTCTGATAAAAAGACTACGTGCGCTAGTGCACACGTAGCCTTTTTCCCTAGCGCGCTACGTCTTTTTAGACCTAGTTTGCTCAGACGCGCACTACGTCTTTTAAGAAAGACGTAGTTTGCTCCTTGGCAAAAGGCTTCGAAAGAAGAACGTATCGCCAAGGCTCTGACCGGCCGGCCCGCCCCCTTTCTTTGCCCGCCGGCCGCCTAGCTCGTTATTCTTTGAGATCTGGATAGAGTCTCGCTCCGGGATGGATTCTTTAGATTTATTTAATCCATGCAGCAAGCAGCAAGCGTAGGCTGAAAAGGCAAGACTCAGACCTTGGGGTGGGGCGCGCCAAAGCAACCGGGGGCCCCGGAGGGGTCAGTACTCAAGTACTATCTTCTTTCCAAAGACTTGAACTGGCTGGCTGCGTTTTGTAGCGCGCGTACTCTGATCCTCTTCTACGAATCTACAACTCTCTTTACTGAGCGAGACTCCATCTATATCCCTAAAAGTGCACTTCTTTTTTTTCTATGATTTAAACCACTGACGAGTTTCGGTCTTAATCAAGATAGGCTCAGGGGCGCGTCGGAACGGTAGCTGCTTAGTCTCATCCAAGAGTCCAATCTCTTTGTACTGTGCTTTTCTGTCTTTGAATCAAAAAGAAAGAAGGGGTCGATTTAGGCTCCTTCCCTTCCACTGCATAGCAGCGCTATCAGGTACTACGAGCCCTCTGTCCCACGCATCTAACCAGCTCGCGTGGTTCACCGGTTCCACCGAAAACTCTCATTTGTTGAAGCGGAGCATAGTGCGGCGCCGAGCGAGAAAGGTCTCTTCTTTCGGTTTATTTTATTCACTGATCTGAAATGAAATGACGCACTTGTTTTCTTATTGGGCTAGGCCTTCGCAGAATCAGTCTATCCGAACCGAAGACGCACTTCTCAGATCAGTGACGGCCTCTCCAGCGGAGCTGGGCGCCGGGGCCCTGGATGCGCTAGCGATCGGCACATTAGGGGAGTGCTTGCCCGGGTTTCTCGGCCTGGTATCCTGCACCTCGCGTTCATGATATCTACATTCCACTCTGCCCCGGAGACACGGTCGAAGCACGCCCGCCCAGTGTGCGTCTTTCACGACATGCTCTGGTCCTGGCTTTCTTCCTGTGGTCTTAAGGCCTTAGAAGAAGTCGTGTCCGTCCCGGACATCTGCAACGTCCTCCCATCCCACGCCTTTTTCTTTTATGGGACAAAGATCAGGAAAAGACGGACCGGACCCATTCGGTGACTTTCGCGGTCGCCCTCACTGAACCGACTTGGATCTGAACTACGATTCAGATCAAGTCTTACCGAAATCGGATTTCCTTTTCGTGCCATATGGCGCTTAGACTTAACTTACTTTTTCCCCTTTCTTCCCGAACCTTTATTTGTTCTCGAAAGTCTTCGTCTCCGTGTAGAAGCAAACTCTCCAAATTTATGACCAACCTTTCCTTCAGTGATCTTACAACGAACAGGAGTTTTTCCATTGTAAATTTGTACGGAGCAATCAACGAATTCCGGCGAAATAGAAGATCTACGTGACCAAATTTTCCTGTTCTTCAGACTTTCTCTCTTCTTCTTCATTCTCAAGAGGAATGCATCAACAAAACCTTCCATATAGATCGTCGTTGGTCCTTTTAACAAAAGATTCTCGGCCTAGTAATTAGTTATTTTAAATAATTACTTATTAGAAGGACATGCACTTATCTGTCGCTCAAAAGCATCAAAGCTAATATTTGCTTGTGCAAATCACGATCAACCACTTTCCCTACAACACAGCCCCCACGGTAATGCCATTGAGATGAAAAGGGTGTCCTAATGAAAACAGCCCTCCTCCCTAAGAGGATAACATTGGAAGCAGCTTCAACATAAGCCCCACCTCAGTTATGCCAACCACCTGTATCAATGAGTGCTCCAGTGGCATTGGCGGTACAATCGAGATAGCGTTCCCAGAATTGTTGGCCCTACCTGATAGATGCTTTCGACACTTCGAGTTGGTCTGCCATAATATCCAGGATTCATTCCTCGCGGAAAGTCAGATGGCAGCGAGATAATGAAATTGATCTCTATCCCTGATGGATAGCGGAAGTTGACGTTAACACCTTCGCATGCGAAGTAGCCCATTCGCTCCCATTATAGTCAGCTTAAAGCCGATTGGCCGACGCCCAAATGAAGCCTGACTGCCCGAAGCCAATCGGAGTAGAGCGATTGAACAGATTCTGCAGAGCGGTCGATTGACGATAGAGAAAGGTACCGTCCACTGACGAAAGCTGACGATAGGTCCTCTGACACATATGACCCCAATCAACATTTTGAACCGCTACGCTACGTTTTATTAAATAGAAACCTCGGTTCTGTCGTTCCATCTATGATTTCTCATTGAAGTCTGTATCGACGCGCTACGAACCAATTTGATAACCTAACCTTCGTTCGATAGAGCTAACCAACCTTCCCTTTGATATGAAAGTTTTACAACCCACCCGGAACCAAGAAAGCAAGCCCTTGAATCTCAACCCCACCCGAGGCATTCGATCGAATAGCTAGGAACGAAGGAAGAGAAAACTGACCCCAACTCAAGAGAGAGCTAGGAACCTAAGGAAAGCAATTAGAATTGGCTGGATTCGATTCCTCTCCCGGTGGTCGAGCCAACCTTTCTTTCCTCGACCTAGGCACACAAACAGGAAACCTTCCCACAGAGCTAGGAATTTAAAGCCCTTTGAATCCCCGGACCAACAACTTGAAAGCTCAACCTCCTTTCGTAACAACTTGACTTCCCTGGTATAACCTTACTGAAGAATAGAATGTCAATCGTTTGAATCTAAACCTTAATCGCCCCGGTTTATACACCTCGGTCACAAAGCCTGTAAACCAAGAACGAAGAGCTGAAAGGTCACCTTTTTCGTTGTTAACCTTTCGTCTTTTTTTACCTCCGGTAGGAATGATTTCCCTTCCCAACCCATAATGATGTTGCTTTTCCCTCTCACCAAGGGAGTCTTTGTTTCCCTTCCCACCGATACAAGTTTCCCTTACCCGAATATCCAGTATGGGTGCCGGGGACTACCGCTTGACCGTACGGCTTTGGCCTACGCCTGTAGTTTAGCTCCAGTACTCCCTTGGTTCATCAAGATAGGCTTAGTTTCTTTCTGTTCTAGAAGCAGAATTCTACCTATCTTAGAAAAATGAAGATATGGGCGATAGAGCTTCTCATTTTCATTATTCTTCTCCCGCGGACGGGTTTGATTTAACAACTACATTGACAAACTCTTTCTCTAAAACTAAACCAGAATCCGGTGCTTGCCCTTGACTAGAAAGGTTTCCCCTTCTCACTTGTTGCAAGCAGCTTCCCCATCCGAGCCAACCAAGGCAGCCTTCGTCTGCCTGACATGTTCTTCCTTCTATGCTTATTTTCATTCCCCCAAAGGGAGCTATTCTAGCTTATTCTTCGGGACCAGTGGCTGCTTGCGCGCGCGGATTATTATTTTGATTCTGCTTCTGAATTAACCAACAGCAATCTAAGCTGCTAACCTAGCTATTGGTCCCAGCCTTGAGAAAAGTCCAAATCGAAACTCCTTATCTTTCCTTTCGAATGGAATGATTCAGTGTGGATCTACCGTCCCATAGATGAAAGAAAGGATATCTTTGCGCGCAGCATAGAATTTTCGTAGTTAAGATAAGATTGGTAACATCAACCTTGGATGGTGTGGTGCTTTTTGAGGAATCAACACTCAGACTCTCTTATTAGCTTTTATTTGCTCCCTGTCACTGGAAGACTGAAAAGCCCGATCATGTCAGAGGGCTTGACTAAGCCTTTTTCCCTCGGAAGAAGACTCGTTGGAGAAAAGATGCACTGGCTTGGAGTTTCGGAGCTCCGCTACCTTGTATTCACCTAGGAGCGCTTGGGAAACGAGTCGAGTGACGTTATTTTGGACGGTGGTCCACCAGGGTCAGATTTCAAGTAACGAACTCCATAGTAAACCTTTGGAAGAACTTTCTTGGCGAAAGGATGGAACATGTTTTTTCTTCTCCTCTCCTTTATAGTATTCGAAGGAGAGGAGTTGAGTGGGGGAGGCGTGTCACACCCCCTTTCGGCTGACTCTTGGCTAGCTGGAGCTGAAACTTGGTTGCTAGCATGAACATTGGTGCGGGAGACTTCGGAAGTGCTAGTAAGGCTTTGGATCGTCAGGCTGGGCTGACGAGGTAAGCGAAAGTGCAAAGTTGGGTCATGTGAGGGTTCCGGTCAAGGTGCTTCGGCAAGATACTGTCGGGCTGGTGAACCACGCGGGCTTGGGAGAGAAGTGGAACTATCCTCTGAGAATAGAGAAGGAGTCTCGTCCCCTAAGTCAGCAGATTCTTCTGCGCCGTGGAGCGCCTGGCTGGCAGCCGGGTGCGTGCACCTGGACGAGTGGCGAGACTTCCGTTATGCTTTCCTTGCTGAAATACTTGGCCCCATAGAGAGAAGAACTAAATGATTAGGAAGCAGAGCAGCGAAGTTTTGGCAGCTCAGTCGTGTAACCTGCGCAGGCTACTAAGCCCTCCTTCATTCTTAGGCCGACAAAGAGAAGACCGGCTAATGCAATGGATCTTTGGACTGGCCCCGAAAAAAAAAATTCTAAGAACAAAAAAATGGAAAAATTGGATCTATGTTCAACGGATCACACCTACCAAGAAAAAGTATTTAGTTTCGGTTCGGCCCGTAGTCACATATGAAATAGCTGATGGGATAAATTTAGCAACACTTTTCCCTCAGGATCTCTTGCAGGAAAAGGATAATGTCCAACTTAGAGTTGTCAATTATATCCTTTATGGGAATGGGAAATCAATTAGAGGAATTTATCAAACAAGTATTCAATTAGTTCGAACTTGCTTAGTATTGAATTGGGATCAAGAACAAAAGGGTTCTCTAGAAGAGGTTCATACCTCCTTTGTTGAGGTAAGGACAAATGATCTAATTCGGGATTTCATAAGAATTGAGTTAGTCAAGTCTGTCATTTCCTATACGGGAAAAAGGAAGGATAGGGCAGATTTAGGATTGATTCCTGCTAATGGATTAGATTGCACTAATATCAATCCTTTTTATTCCAAATCGAGGATTCAACCACTTACCCAACATCAAGGAACTATTGGTACGTTGTTGAATCGAAATAAGGATAAGGAATGCAATCTTTGATAATTTTGTCATCGTCCAATGTCCATTATGGTCGAAATAATAAACAACGAAATCAGATCCCATAATTCCAATTAGGGATTTTGTTGGGTCCCTTAGGGTACTATTGTACCTAATAAGAATTTTTTTAATTCATCTTACCATTTAATAACTCATAATCAGATCTTGTTAAAGAAATATTTGCTACTTGACAATTTGAAACAGACTTGCCAAGTATTTCAAGTACTTAAATACTATTTGATGGATGAAAATAGGAGGATTTATAATCCTGATTCATGCAGTACCATCATTTTGAATCCATTCCATTTGAATTGGTGCTTTCTCCATCACGATTATTGCGAAGAGACATCCACAATAATTATCCTTGGACAATTTATTTGTGAAAATGTATGTCTATTCAAATACGGACCACACATAAAAAAATCTGGTCAAATTCTAATTGTTCATCTTGACTCCTTAGTTATAAGATCAGCTAAGCCTTATTTGGCCACTCCAGGAGCAACTGTTCATGGGCATTATGGAGAAATTCTTTGTGAAGGAGATACTTTAGTTACATTTATATATGAAAAATCAAGATCTGGTGACATAACGCAGGGTCTTCCAAAAGTGGAACAAGTCTTAGAGGTACGCTCGATTGATTCAATATCGACCAATCTCGAAAAGAGAGTAGAAGGTTGGAACGGACGTATACCAAGAATTCTTGGGATCCCCTGGGGATTCCTGATTGGAGCTGAGCTAACCATAGCCCAAAGTCGTATCTCTTTGGTTAATAAGATCCAAAAGGTTTACCGATCCCAAGGGGTACAGATCCATAATAGACATATAGAAATTATTGTACGGCAAGTAACATCAAAAGTGTTGGTTTCAGAAGATGGAATGTCTAATGTTTTTTCACCTGGAGAATTAATCGGATTATTGCGAGCGGAACGAGCGGGGCGTGCTTTGGACGAAGCGATCTATTATCGGACAATTTTATTAGGAATAACGAGGGCATCCCTGAATACTCAAAGTTTCATATCCGAAGCGAGTTTTCAAGAAACTGCTCGAGTTTTAGCAAAAGCTGCTCTACGAGGTCGTATTGATTGGTTGAAAGGCCTAAAAGAGAATGTTGTTCTAGGGGGGATTATACCTGTTGGTACCGGATTCCAAAAATTAGTGCACCGGTCAAGACAAGACAAAAACATTTATTTGGTTGGAAATGAGAGATATTTTATTACACCATCGAGAATTATTTGGTTCTTGCGTAACAAACAATTTCTATGAGACATCAGAACAATCATTTACACGATTTAATGATTCCTAAGAGGAGATTCATTAAAGGGATCGGCTCATTCTGGCTTCACTTTTTTTTTCTTTCTTTTCTATGATTTGCGAAAGCCCTCTCCCATAAACACAAGGGAACAGACCTGCGTTGACGTCCATCCATCCTTTGATCTTAACCTCAGACCCTCTCTGCCTCATGTCTCAACCTTAGAACAGATCTTGTCTAAGGTCAGATCCATTTGCTTCTTTGATTTTTCAATAGGCTATGAAAAAGATCCCAAACCTGATGACTATCAAACCCGACGGCACTCATTTCATTCTCTGGGAGCTCCGGCTTCCTCTGGTTCGCAGTCAACAACTGCTAGTTATTGATGGAAGCACTGCTGCTCCAGAAAAGTGGATAGAGTGCTCCGGCTTCGATTTCTCAGGCCGATGGATCTGTCAAGGTTTCAAAGACAAATCCTGCATATGAAGAGTGGCTCTGCAAAGATCAGCTGCTGGTCAGTTGGATAAACTCAACCTCCCTTTACATCTGCGCTTAAATCCTCAAGCCCAAGAAATTATGGCTCAAGTAAACTCATGCACATCAGATTTGGAATGCCCTTAATGAGAACTTCGCTCAACAATCCCAAGTTCGAGAAATGCAGCTGCCCTTGGCAAGAAAGGAAAGGTCTTCCATAGCATCTGGGGCCGAGGCCCTGTTCTGGTTACTACAATTAGTCTAGCACCTATCTTTTTAGGCTGACTTCGGAGAGTACCGCTGCTATTGTTTGAGTATAATCCTGCTTTCTTTCTATAATCGTCTTTGTGGCTCCTCAGAAATCCATTGCTCATGTCTTTGTCGGGCTATAGAAAAGTCTCTGGCAAGTTCCAGAGAACTGCCGACTCTATAAGCTTCTACGTGCTATATTCTCTTCGCCTAACACATTCAACTACCTTTTCTTGCAACGAGTCCGACTGCTGCTCTGACGAATTTCTTTTGATTTTGGGACTCTTTGAGTTTTTTCTTTATGAACTGCCCGAGCTAGATGACAAGAGCGTCAAGGTACCTTTTTGATGCTATCGAAGTACCTCGCAATCTTTTCTTCTGTTGCTGGGAAAGTCTTCCTCGGAATGGTTGAATAAGCCGCAGATGAGTTGTCTCCCTCTGGAATAAAAACCTTGATTAAACCATTGTGGCCTTGATGGCAGATAGATATTTTCTGAAGAGTGAGTGCTGGCCTTGTTCTGCTTTCGTGATGATCAGCCTTGCAGCGGAACGAGTGACCCTCAGGAGAGAGGGGCACGAGAGTAGCGGATCTCGGGTTTCTATCTGTTTTCGAGAACAATCTTTCCCTGTCACTTGTACACTATTCCGTCTGTTCCTTCTTTCTTCTTTTGGTTCTGGTGATATTTGGGTTTGATTTTGGTGATATAAGTTGAGTATTATTTGTCTCTTACCTGGATTTGTCTAAAGAAATTTTTGAGATGCATACCTCACACTCGTAAAACAAGGAGAGCACACCTGTTTGTTACCTATTTACCTTAGCCCTTTCCCATTTCCCTCGACCCAATACCTGTTAACGACTCTTGGACTTGCCCGCCAGCCTGACTCTGAGACTGAGAGACTGAGAGATAGCCACTTGACCCTTACTTTGAGGAGAGAGATATATTATTACCGAAAGGAGAGACAGATTAAACTGACAGCATAACCGAGACCGAGCCGAAGCCGAACGTTCCTACTGCACTTGTATGACTTGACCAAGACCATAAAGCCCAGAAAGATATAGATGAGGAGATATTTATATTCTATATGAGAGGGGAAAGATGAAAGAGGAAAGAAAGAAAAAGGGAGGGATAGAAAACGGAAGGCGAGAGAAAGAGGGGATAGATTAGGCTCGTGCTCGACCAACCCTTGATCCTAAGCCGTTAGGAGGTCGTACTATCCGTATCAGGAGGAAGATAGCTAACTGGAATTCTTCATATTTCTCTTTTGGTGGTAAGATTGTTCTGATTAAGCACGTGTTGTGTTCTATGCCATCTTCTCATTCCCTCCAGATAACGTCATTCGAAGGCTAGAGAATTTTCTGATTTTCTTTGGGGATCGTTCGGAAAGAAGCATCACTGGTCGACCTGGGAGGCAATTTGTCATCCACAAGATGAAGGCGGCTTAGGCATTCGTAGCATGGTATCTACTGTTAAGGCATGCAAGCAAAAATCAAACTCTGCTGGCGGTGAATCACTACTCAGACGATCTGGACAGTGTTCATGAATGCAAAATATTTCAGTGTTCATAATCTCAGGTTTTCTTTTGTTCAAGGCCGTCTCGGAGGTCCTACATCTTTTCAATTCTAGTGAATATGCGGGAGGTTTTCTACAATCATTTTATTTGGTTTGTCCGATCAGGTGATCTACAAT
>MJHO01000208.1:119051-199051 GCA_002076135.1 Xerophyta viscosa | reverse complement strand
TGAATCTTCATTCTTCGCTTACCAGCCCGCTTAAAGAAAGAAAAGAGAGTTCCCTTCCTCTCTAGTGAATAAGGGATCGGATCAACTAGCTTAGTAGCTCGTCTCGTCTGATTCATTGCCACTTGAAAGAAGAAAAGCCCAAAGTCACATAGAGCATTAGATCTTCTTCTGTCGACTAAGAATGATTTGGGCGTATAGTCGGGAATTCAAGGTCGAATACTTGATCAACCTGGGCTTTGGCTTGATCTTAGCACGACTGGTAGTCTTGGACTTGCAAGAGCAACCCTCAAGCTTGCAAGCAAAAGGTCGAAGCATGATTACAAAGGAAGCATGCATATGTTATTAAAATAAGCTCATCTACTGAAATAGGATTTTATTTAGGAACTGCACTTCTACTTTCTTTATTCACTCGCCTTCTTCTTGCTGGTGGGCCTTGCTGCTTGGCTGCTTTCCCCGGTGCCAGCTCTGAAATGAAAGCTGAGGTCTCTTTACCGGTCGCTGGTCTCACCTATCAGGTGGCAGAGAATGTTCAAGGAAAGCGAAAGGTAGGCTCGACCACAGGGAGAGGAAATCGGTTCTTAGTAGGATTCTTGAAGAAGGTTCTGCTAATAGCTATGGTCTAACCAAAGAGACTTGTCTCGCAGTCTACCTAAGAAATTTAGGCAAAAGGTCGGGGTGGTCTCGCTCTGTATCTGAAGCAGTGTGCGTCTTGTCTAATGACGGCGTATGGAGGCGATAAGAAAGCTCCAGACTTCTTGCCTGGACCGGTCTCCGTCTCCCTCCGGCTATCCTCGGATCTTCTTTCCATAGAATAATGATATAGAAGAAAGACGGTTCAGATTGACCTTTCGTTCCTTGGCTAAATGTATTGAACTAGCCAAGAAGGTAACTCAGGTTTTGATGATATGATCCGTCCTTGGGATGATCCTGAGGCTCTCTCAAGTTGGATTTCTCTTTTGTCCCTGACAGACTTGACTCGTTAGAGATATGCCTTGGATTATCATTTCCCCGGGATGACGTGGTCTCCAACCTGGAAGGCGGCTGCCAACTTAGAAGTTCAATGTTGAGAAACCGGGTGGAATAAGGCTAGGACCATTAGGTCTTGTTTTACTTCACTTGCTTATGAGTTGACGTCCTTTCCATTTCTCCTTTTCAATGTACATGCGCAGGGGGAAGAGTGGTCCAAAGGGTGTCTGTGGGCCGAGAGAGTTCGCTATCCGTTTGATTACCATAAGAAAGATGGAGTTTACTTTTAGTTATCTTGATTGGTTCGAAAGGACCGTACTTCCCCCATTGTCATCAGGTTCAGTCGATTCCGATCGCAGGCCGACTGGGTCAGAGGAGGGAAAAGGAGCAAGCGGAGTCTAAAAAGACGTAGCGCGCCCGTAGTCTTTTTCGGCAACTATGTCAGCAGTTTCGCCCCGTTCATGACTTTCTCATGTCGGTGTTGCGTACCACAAGAGGGTACATTCCACCAGACTCGGCCTCTTGACTTGCTAGTTGGAAATCAGGTGTGCTATAGTTTCGACTTCCAGTCGGCTACCGACGGGTGGTCTTTAGTCTTGCTCTTTGAAACTATGGTATGCTTGTTCGATAGGTCGTTCGCGTGACGCGCGGTTCATTCCGCGCTGGGGACTAACATCTTTTAGGTACCCTGGTTAAAGCGGCCCGGATCCTCGCTTTCTTTTGTAGCTGGACAACCTCTCGGATATCATTCCTCTTGGCCCGCACTTACACATCCTATTTGAATATTGAAGGGTGGTGTGCAGAAGAGGTGCACCCTACGAGTTACATACTTTTTTCGAGAAAAAAAGGATAGAGATTTTCAAGGTATGCTGTGCTCGGTGATGACTCCGTCATTGCTGATCAGGAAGTAGCCGGTGTCTATGAGTCTGCTTTCATGTTATAGCTACATAACTCTTTATGTCTTTCTCCCCAAGGCGACATGAAAAGACGAGGTGAGATTTCTCTCATAAAAGAAAATCCCACACGGGCTCAGCCGAGTTCGCTAAGAGATTTAGAGCTAGGGGGTTGAGTGTGGACCTCAGTCCTATCTCAATCAAGAGTTTACTCAACTCTCACCATCCATGTGGGCTAATGGCGGTCCATATGAAGTATCCGGTAAGGCAGGTAACCACCTTAGCACGGATCGGTGGTGCTGGATTTCGGGTCTTAGCTCGGTTTGACCATAAGCGCAGTTTGCACTACGAGCGAATTGTGGCTATGTGGACTCAGTCGTGGCTCCCTCTCGATCTTTGGATCGGTCGGGGTCGTTCCCTTAATCCGTATTGGAAAGGGTGTCATTATTGACTCTCCCCGAAAGGAGATTGAGACCGAGCTAGTCCTAGTGCTTCCCCTTTCTCCTACTCTTAGAGCTCCCGGTGCTACTACTAAGGCGAATCGGCGTAGTAGTGACTCTTCCGAAAAGGTTGAACGTAGTTAAGGAGGACTTACGCTTCCAATCCAATAAAGAGTGACGTTTCGGCCTTTTCACCTACATTCGAAATTCAATCTATTAAATTTAGGGGGGTGAAAACGAGTACAGTTCATCTATTTACACGATGGGTCAATAAATGTCAGCTCCCGGCTGGGTGAGTGTGAATGAAGTGGAATCCCCTAAGGCTCCGCTCAAGGCGATGGATGACTATCACTGACTCTTTTCCCTACGACCGAGTGAGCAGCTGTTCTTGACATTTGATTTGGGAAGAAGTTGGAAGTCAAGGGGCATCACGGCATTAGAGTAGGTAGAACATGTTCGATTGAGACTGGCTATCACCTGTTAAGGCTAGTTGAGATGATGACAATGCGCTGCGCATAGTAACCGATATACTGACATTTGATTATCTGACATTTTCCTCTCCCTGTGGTCGAGATATTTCATAACCTTTTTTTGCCCCTATCCCTTGACACTCATCCCCCTAAGGTCGATTGGTCAACGCTACTCACCCTGTCAATTGAAATGCTATTGCTCATCCATCAATAGCGTCAGCGAAGTGCTTCTCTTCTCGACTTTGATCCCTCCATCCATGAGATCCGGGAAAAACTAATCAATGAAATTCGATGCAGTTGAAAATATCCTAGATAAAGGTGGGGGTGAGAACGTCACTTCCTTTCGTTGCTTGACGGCTTGTTGAATACAGGATAGATCTAATCCCCCGGGATCCGAATTTTCCCGCTCCGTCGCCTCTTGGGCTTCATCCAATCCAACATCTCTTGCCTTTGATTGTGCGTTGGTGGGTCAAGAGAATTTTCTCACTAATCAAGGGGGCTATTGCTAAACATCCAGCCAGCTACCATTTCTTTTGGTCAGTCTTTGGGTAAAGAACTAAAGGTAAGGAGCGGGTGGCCTTGCCTCTTTCTCACAAGTTCTTCTCTCGACTGGAACCGATCCCTCCTACCTAAAGTGGTGTATGCGATGAACTTCTCTCGGACAAGAACCAGAAGTACATCTTTCCTTGGGGCTTCATGGCTGTAATGGGACCTATGACCAATTGGGATGGAGAGCGGCTATGATGAACTAGAGAAGGGGAGGACCCGAACCGAGCGATCTCTGCTCGTACGTAGACCAAAGGAAGTCTTGGTGATCCCTAAACACATTCCATTCGACTTCTTTCAAGGAACGGACAGAGCGGATAGCCTTTTAGATACATGATGACTGGCAAAGCTGGAAGCCTGGGTTGCTTAGAATTCCCAAACATGAGAATTTCTATAGTAATGCCCCTAGCTTGCGCCCATGGGAATCCAACTCTGTGCACCTGATTTGATTTGATTCTATTAGTCATTTTTTGCTGCTCTGCTCTCTTGGTCTCGAAGAGTCGAAGTGGCTGATGCTAGCCTTATATCCTATCCGCCATTTCCTTATATTAGTTATAAAGATCCTTGCGGCAAGAGGAAAGCGAAAGGTTGGCTCGACCACAGGGAGAGGAAAGTGAAATTCTTTCTATTATTCCGATTGCGTTCCGAACCCCTGGCCAAGCACTCGGAAAGCCTATTCTAAAAAAACAAGTGCAAATTATGCCTATAGTTGAAGCTATGCATCAAGTTCATACTCATCTGTTGACGGAAGAGAGCCTGGTTTGCCAACCTTTGCTTTTGTTGTGCCGGAAGGCTAGGCAAGAGTTTTCTTTTCCGCGGATGACGAGGCTTGGAGTTCCTATTACGGCAGCTTGCTTTATCATCCCTCCCACCTTTGACTATACCTATGCTTCTATTCCCTTCACTGGTTGATCGACGAGTCCACCGGCATCTGGAGCAGTATATGTAACTTCAAGGTATGCCAAAGGACCAGGTGCTCGTTATAAAGGCTACGAACCATGGGCTATAGCTTTGTTGGTTGATCGAGGTAGTGTATTGTATGGGATGCATCTAAATCCGCGTATGGAACCACAATCTCTGCTGCTAGCTTTGCACTCGGAGGATCTGAAGATGGCTCCCTTCATTATTTGGTGGAACCGAGCGAAGTGCGGAAGCTAAAGCTAAAGCAAAGTACGAAGCTAGAGCTAGCAAGCTTTGATAGTACTCGACTGAATTGCAGCTGCTGCCCAAGACAACAAGTTGAAGAGTTTGCTACAAAAGAAAAGCTAGGAGCGAGCCAAAGAGCGAGTGGGGTCTACTCCACGTAGCCAAGTCTTGTCAAAGTCCAAGTTGAAGCTGCTCTTGCCAAAGTTCTTTAACCAGTTCCTCAAGGACAGGAAAGATAGATTAGATTACACTCCTATCAGTGCAAGGGCCGCTTTCTCCCCACCTGGCCTCTCTGAGGCCCGGGCATAAGCACTCTACCTGGCATCCTTCCCCCTTCTTTGCCAAGAGTGAGAGATTCCGTGACGGCTGAGCTCAGTCTTCCCTGCAAGAAAAGTGGTGGTCGTGCAAGAGGCAGGCTATTGTGTTTTCCTTGGCTCATCATTGATCTCTTGAAAAAGCAAGCAAGAAAGAAGAAACTGTATCCAACACAGAAGAAGCCGAGTTCTTATGAGTCATTTTTGCTTTGCTTATGAAACTAAAGGAGTTCGTGTGGGAGGAAGTGCACTAGCAAGCCTTCGATGAAATTTCGAAATACCTGACCAACAGGCCTGTTTTGATGCCACCAAGGGATGGAGAGCCCTTGAGATTGTACATATCAGTTTCAGAAGATGAAATTTTATCATTCTTGACACAGAAGAATGAGGAAGGAAAGGAACAAGCGATTTCTTACCTTATTAAGTTAAGGCAATTGAGAAGATGTGTTTGTGCCTGTCTTTCACAGCGGTCAAGCTTCGGCATTATCTGTTACCGAGGTCATGTGAGGGGTAGAACCGATGTGATCAAACACATGTTATCGATACCATTTCTCAAAGGTCGGATTTGATAATGGGTTTTGCCTTGTCAGAGTTTTCATTCTTACCTCAGGAGGCCTTTTTTTATAGAAATCATCCCTTGGACTTAAGCAAGCAGTTGCCCGATCAGAAGGAGAGGTCATGCATCTGACCATCGCAAATGTCTTTCGATGGCTCCAGTACGCAAGGTGGTGCGGGAGCTGGTATAGTTTTTCTCTCTCCTAATGCCATTCATACGGCTTAATTTCCCATGCACGAACAAGGTAGCTTAGTATTCAGCCTTGCTTATCGGATAAGAAAAGGCTGCGGCAATGGGCATGCGATCCATCCACGTTAAGTTAATAAGGGTTATTCTCAGCTAGTAGTGAGACAAGTCATCGCTGAGTATCAGGTAATATATGCAAAGCAGCAGCCATACAAAAAAATAGCCCCTCAGTCGATTCGCCGAGTTTGATGAAATTCAGATTGACCATGTACAACGAAGGGCCAATGTTGAGGAATGGCTCAGCTGTCTTCGACCTCCTAATCGGACAACTGAACAAAGGTTCAAAGGACGATTCCAACAGCATTCCAAAAAACTTCGCGACTTTGAGGATATGGAGGTCCCCTCCAGGCGATTTGAGTGCTCTTGCGGTACTGGGGTTTTAGTTTGATTTCCTGGGGGCACTCCTTTTTCTTTGGGGCGAGCGAGTGGAACGAGCAGGGTACTTTCCATAAGCGAAAATGGTTTCAAGGGAAAGGAAGAGTTTTTAAAGGAGGAGTATCTCGGCAAGGTCAAGCCAGTTAAGTTATCTTACTTTTTACAGTCCAGCAAGCAGGAAGGAGTATCTCAAGCGAGCTGTCAAGGGAAAGAAAGTTAGAATATCCTCGCAAATTCGATTTCTTACTATTGGATATTTCCTGTTTCCAATTACCTTTTTTGGGGGTCCGTAGGCGACCTTAAGCATTGAAATGCTGTCTCTTGATCCTGAAAAATGGATGGAGCTAAAGAGTGAAATCGCTTACTTGCCCGCGTCCTCTAGGCATCTTTCTTTTCGTTTTAACTGCCTGCCTAAGTGGGTCACGTGACACCTAGCTCGCCATATATTCCTGCCTATTTCCTACCGATTTACTCTCCAGGTCTAGACCTAAGGACATCTAATTCCATGTAAGTCATTTCTTTTCCTTCGAGTCACTCGCTGCCTCAAGCAAGCAGCCCGTGAAAGACCAGACCAGAAGAAGGTCAAGTCCAATCCTATTCATACATACTTTATTAAATCGTTTGCCCCTCGGAGAAAGCCAGGCAATGTAGCAGATTCTCGGCATCTTATATATATGTTCATATATGATTCAATAGCATCGGATTATGTAACAGTTGGCAAGTCTCATCATATCCCACTAGATGAGATGATGTCCAGCTAAAAGCTCCCCTTAGGAAAGGAAGCTTCCGATTCAACGAGAATAGGAAAACTTGTATGGTATTCATCTAAGGCATACGCAATGGTAACCAGGCAGAAGTATTTCAGATCCTGCGGAAGATGCCTATTTCTTTTTTTTTTTAATGGAGCTCCGTGCCTTCGATTGCTTTCCTGCTTGTGTTCTTTCCCGATAGCGATTGGTAAGACGAGTTGCGCTTGCTAATACACACCTGCTTGCTGTTTTTCCTTCGGTTGCTTTCCTCTTCCTATTCATTCATACTAACCACTAGTAGATCTAGGAGAGAGTGACCATTTGTTCTCCGGAGGAGTAGTTGCCTAGTAGCCAGCTGACTGACGAGTACCAGCAGCAGTGACGGTTACGCTTTCTTATGCCGATTCCTATTCCTAGTGTAAAAAATGGATAACAATAAGTAAGGAGCTCTCCTAAGCCACGTGGAAAAGATATACTTCAATCCACTCCTCCCAATGCAATTGAGTAGGACGATGCATAAACTGAGCAAGCTTGTTGACCCGATTCTTGAGAAAGTTTTTTTATCCTAAAAATAGGATAACTAAGAAAGCAGCAAATCCTTTGATGAATGAGAGTTACTCGCTCTGTGTTGGCCCGAGGATGAGATAGAGTTGACTCCCGCAGGGAAGAGGAAGGAAATAAAAAACTTCATATTTGATTCACCTCTCTCAAATGGATGAGATAGCGAAACTTTATTCCATCCATCTTGAATCGGCAGAACTATGGGGTTTGATTTTTACAGAATGAAGGATCAATCAGTCAGTCGACTACCTTATCCGTGGGCTACTCGACCAGGATCAGTTCAATGCATTCTAACTTCGCTTGCCCAGTTGCGGCGAGGAAACCAAGACCACTACCACTTCCTCCTTCCCACTTTTGACTATAGCACTAGTCACAACTAAGAAAAGAGAGATAGAAAGCAGAGAGTTCACTAATCAAGTGAATGAGTTATTGGAGCTCCGGTAATGAATGAAGCAATAGATCTTAGGGAGAGATAAGTTATTGATGTGATGACAAGGCATACCCGAGTAGTGCCACTCGGGACAATTCCTATTTCTTTGTTCTCTGTCCTCTTCTCTTGAAGCCCTTGCTTGGTATCATGTCTCGGTAGTACAGTACTCGGTATCGATAGTCTTTCCCCTCTCCGTGATCCAATTGTGGTTTCCTTTTCTGATCGAGAGATTAATAAGACTGGAATCTACCGAGGGAACTTCTCGATAGGGAACTGGTCATTAATTTCTGTCTCAACGGAAGTGCGAAAGCCTACTTTTTGCTTTGAATACGAGATCAGAATAAGCAACCATCTTCTTTTCTTTTTTAGAGTATATTGTCAGCGGTGGTACCGGAATAGAATGAAATGGAAGAGTTCCCCCGAAAGAACAAGGTTGGTAGTAAGTAGAGGAGATCTATAAGGTTGGGATGAATAGTTTCAGTTGGAATGCCAAATCATTAGCGACTGGCGCTGTCTTCAATAAGTACCATTGAGGTATGTAGGGTCAGGTTAGGGAAAACTTTAGCACATAGCTGGGCTGAAGCTCAAACCAAACAACGACATGGTAAACCAAGCTATTGGTGCGGAGTTCCATCTCTCTTTGCCTGAAGCTCTCTTCCTTGAGAGTTTGGACTGGAACAGAAGCTGGAATTGACCAATGGCACTAGTCCCGATGTGTTTTTTGAACACCTGCTACACGAAGATCTTACTATATCTGACCATATCTCGTACCAAGGCTGAAACAGTACCGAGATGAACCAGAAGTAGAGGGAAAGACTCCTACTCAGCTCTTCATTGCCAGCTAGCGCAGACTAGCGGTTAGACGTAGACGCTTCGTGTGAATTATTCCACGAAAGCTAGAGTTCAGGTATAGTGAAAGTAACTTATAACAATAATTTGAACTAGAGCTTAGCTCACTCACGAGCTCTTTCTCAGCCCAAGTTGGCCTTATCTTTCTCTTTTTTCCTGAAGCGGGAAAAGTTCGTCCCTGGGTGAACCCGAGTGAGAAGATCCTTCCTAAAAAGCCAAAAAGGATATTCGATATCCAAAGAGAAAAGGATTTTCCTCTTGGTCTTGAAGGTCAAAGAGCCTAATCCCGGAATATCACCTAGTATAGTGGCTACCCTTGCTCTTTCAACCGTGGTATACCCCAATGATCCTTTAGCTTCGGTTGATGTGGTAGTAGTGTGACACCCCTTTCAATTGAGAGTATCAAGGACTATATTTTTGACCCTGTATTAGTTATTTCAATGCTTTTTCGCCGGGGCGAGCATACTCTGCTCAGCTTACTAGCCCGTCAGGTATTTATAGGCTGAGACTGAGGCTCAAAAGGGCCCTTTGTGACACAAAATGATACCGGTAGTTATTATGGGGAATGCACATACAAATGAGGAACCAGCCTCTGTGAATTTAAAGGGATTCGCTTAGATTTTTTGTTAATTGCAAAAAAGCGAGCCACCTCATAGATAGTATGACGGATAGCGCAGAGTTGAGGTCCAGATGGTATCGCCACAAACCCTTGATCCCAGCTGCCTCGCTAGCGAAGGATCTTCCAAGCCCTGAGCGAGCTGAGTGTTTTTTTTACAGGGCGGAGTCAGAATCGAGAAGCTCAGATGAAAGGGGCTATTGAAAAAAGGGAATCGTTCTGTTCATTCCACTTTCAGACAGTTCCTACTCCCGTCCGGAAGGTAATGAATACAGAAATCGCTTACCTGATTGCGCCATAAAGAAAGGAGTGCTACTGATAGAGGAAATGCTTACGGCTGGATTCCTTGCTTGCTTTGATTCTATTGGGTGGCGTGGCGGGAAGGCATAGTGGAAGCCCAGCCCGCACCACACGTTCTCTGATTGAAAGGAAACTTGTTTTCCGCTCCGAACAGAGTGATACTGATTCAGCAAACGGACTCAACATTTCACTTACGAAAACAGAAAGAGTGTTCGGGAAGAAAAATTCAGGTACAAGAATGAAGGAGCACTGCTGCACTTCCACGACATGGCAACCCTTGAGCCCTAAAGAAAGAAAAGGTGCAAGGTGAGAAGATATCGAGAGGTAGAATAGGTGAAAAAAGTTCAAAGGAATTAGTTAAGACACGCTTCTTTAGCACAGGCCACGGAGTGAAGTTGGAAGGTTCAATGAGCTAGGCGAAGCTGTGGTGACTCGTGGAGTAGGAGCATCATTGATGAAACTTTGGAGACTTGGTCTTGTCAGTTTGGTTTTGCCGTGAACAGTTTATGCTCCTGCGGGCCAGGAGTATTACATAATGGGGGGACAGTGACGGCTCGTATCAGGGAGCCTTTTTATGAAAGGGTAGTCATTTTTCAGGAATAGAGTCTTAGTAGGAGGAATGATTTGTTCGTCGTCCATGGCCATTTGAGTAGACTTTTTCCTTCCTTTCTCTTTCCCTTGTACCGCCCAGGTCGGAAATCGGTAGTTCTTCACAAAAGTGAAATAATAGTGGACCTTTGCGAGACTAAATGAAAGCACCGTAGGTTTCATATGTTAAGAAAATGGTGCTTTGGCTTATTCTCATTGGCTCTCATTCCTGTGACGTAGAAGGGTTGAAGGACTAAGACCCTCGTGTACCCCAGAGATAAGAAAAGGTAGGCAATCAAATGAGAAAGACGAGATCACCACTCACTTTAATAAAGTCATAAAGCAGCGCGGGAAAAAAAAAGATTCTGACATAGAATTCCCCGTGTTAAGCATATGGGCTCTCTATGAGAAGCCCCGCGAGCACTTTCAGACGACTGACTGAATCAAATAGGACAGGCGGCCGGGAACGACGGAAGCGGAGTTGCAAACTGCTACTAAGCACATGCTAATAGATGTCAAGGATCCTACTAGACTTTCGCTGGGCGGAACAGAAGAGAGAGAGCTTAACATCATGCCGGAAGAGAGGTCTGCCAGAGCTATAGCAGTATGGGCAGCAGTGGAGTTGTCAAGAACAGGAAGAGGCAAATCCCCATCTTCGCTGCGAGAGTATGTCTGAGGAACGGGGGGGCTCAGAGGGAGGTTGAATACTCGACCGATAGGGAGAGGGAGGTGTGCCACAAAACAATAAAAAGGATTTTCAGGATTTCGAAAAAGGACTGAGCAGGCTCGGAAGTGGGCTGATAGGAGGTCAAAGAGTGGAAGGTAAGATTCTCCATAGAATCACATGGCTATAGACTCAGAGGTGACAAGCATTGACTAGGAGGAGGGACAACGATAATCCGTGTGATTATCAGCTTCAGAAACGAAAGCGAAAATTTCCCGAGGTTTCAAGTAGAATAGAACAAGTACTCCCAAACAAAGACCTTGAGGCAAGAATGGTTGGGGGGAGTCCGAGAGGATAGGGGGTTCGGGGAAATGTCAGAAAGAACGGAAGACGAAAGAGGGTTCATCAGATAGACGAAGGTTAGGACGACCTCTGCCCAGAACTCTCGAAGAATAGAGGTATAAAGCGCATGAGCTTGAGCTGTCTCAAAAATGTTGCAATGATTTCGCTCAGCTACTTCGTTATGTTCGGAAGTATGCGGGCCGATGAAGAATGCGTCGAAAAAGAGACACAAGACCCTGGAAAGCAAGCAAAGGAGCGAAAGGGTGGGAGGCATGGCATATGCCCTATTCTAAAGACCGCTCTTAGACCTTTTCTAGTTAAAGTTAATAAGTACTGCTTGGTCTCAGTTACCCGGTTGGAGGGTTTTGACCTCGGCAAGCCGGCCTTCATGTGGTCACCATGAGGAATGATTACCGAAGCAATCAGCGGTAGCTAGCCACTCCGTTCTCTTATCAGCTATACCTTAGTCTAACTGTATCAGTCGTATAGCTGATAGTGACTTGGCCTAATACGAAAAACCCGTCGGACAGGACTTTCCTCTGTTAGTAAAGGGTCCTTCGGTCATAAGATGGCTTCCGAAGCTCTGACCAAAGAACCCTATTTTAAAAGGCAGTCGATGGGGAACCTTCGGCTGGATCGAATCCCTTCTCCTCTCAACTCATACGGCAGAGGAGAACAGGTATGAGAGGTAGCAAGGAAACATAAATGTAGTCTTTTTCCAAGGCGAGGCCACTCCGAAAGGGGTGGAGAAGGAGGCCCTCCGCCCGCTTTCTTTTTTTCGAGGTGGTTTTAGTCTCTTTACGGTCAATCAAAAAGAGTCAAGAGTGGATGGAAGATGCATTTTGGTTTCAGGGTTTAGTTTAAAGGGCTGCCCCTATCTCTCATGGGAGTCAGATCGGCTTTCCTTTCCGTTCGGACTAGTGTAACTTGAAAGCGAAAAAAAGCGGTTTTCTGTACCCTCGGTGCCTGCTCTTGCTTGTCTCTACTACCTTTCCTCTCTGACATATTTCGGGCTCTTGTCCCACCTGAACCCGACCAAAGATCTATTGCTTGCTCTGGTCGACGAAGCCTATTTTCGTCTTATTCCGTATGGTCGATCAACAAGACTGGATTTCGGTTGGCTTGAAACTGTGACTTTTTTGAAGTCCCACACCCTGCTGCTTCACTTTGGGAATCTATTCGTCAAGTTCGAGGGACCTTTCCTTAGAGGAAGTCATGATGGGTAGGACTGCACGACAGGTTTCCGGTCCACGAAAGCTCTTGGCTTACCCCAGAGACAAAAGGCGGGATTTCTGCACTTGTTGACCTCGTGTGGAACTTTCTACGGAACTATTCATTCAGTAAAATACACCTGACCCAAGAATTTTCTCAACTGATCTACTACTCTACAAAAGCAAAAAGCCAAGATTGCATTGTGGCTCATCACTCCGGTCGGTCCCACTAAAGCTGTTTGACGGTTGGCTTGGATAGGAAAGCTATAGCTCGGCTCGATCAGCTCTTGAACCTAAGGGACTGAAGCTATTTCGCTTTCAGGGAAGCGAAAGCTATTATCGATAACCCTGAAACCTAAATGTGGACGGTGACACGACCTATTATGCTATGCGTACTGACCCATGATTCGCTGTCTTTCCATGGTCGATCCTCCAACAAACAAAACGGAAGGATCCTATCCTTAGTTACGTTACGAGACTTGTAGCACAATTGTTTCTGCTTCCCTGGAATGGAGATTTCTCTCTTTGTCACAGCGCTATTGCTCTATAGCGAGCTTTTCCTTCAGATGATGAAGTGGTCGATCGAGTCAAAGCAAAGCAAGAATGAAAGAGACCGAACGTCTAGTCTTGCCCTAAACTCTAAAACCTCGCGCTCAAAGCCCGGATCCTGATTCTTTATCCATATCTGGAAGGTTTTGGTCTTTATCCAGCTCGTAGTCAAAAGAAGGAGATAGTCTCGTTAGTTAACAGAGAAGTAAAGAACTAGGCTACAGATTGGGCTACGAAACCAGGTACTGACGGCCGGCCTAACCACTACCGATTGCCTCATGTGGAGGTCGGGAAGACGGAAAAAAAAAAGTTTGAAGACCTGAAAACTTTAAGGTTACCCCTTAGGTAACGGCAATCGCTACAAAAGTAGTCAGGTGATGGGTGGGGTCACCAATGCCCTTGTACTTGTTGAACTTCGGTACCTTCATGCCAGAGAGTATGGTGACATCCGAAGCAAAAATCCCTGAACCCAGGGAGGTGGTGGCACTAACAATAGCCCGGACCCCTTCTTCCAGGTCTTCTTCACTGTATACAGGGCGACGTCCAATCCTGGACCTCAGAATAGATCTTGTGGCGCATGGAAGGGGGTGCGATATGCCGGAGTGAATGTCGGGTTCTGAAACGTCCCTGATCTTTTTTTTGAAAGATAGGAAACGAAGTTCATTTATATGGAGTAATCAAAAGGGCTCAGAATCTGACCACAGTCACTGGTACCCACTTCCGTGCTCGTAGGTTGACTCCCCTATGCTAAGGTATCACAAACGTGCATTTCCCTTATGCATGCAGCCGCTTCACTTTCAAGTGAATAGGTTATACAAAAGGGATTTTATATTTATGCGCCTTCCTTCTTCGAACCTTTTGGTATGTATTGCCCCCTAACTATGTTAGATCAGATCTCAGATCCACCGGACGAGAAAGTCAATTCCGCACTGCTGCTGAGTCGTCGGACTTATCCACCTCAGGCATTCTTTGAAAGTCCGTTTTTGAATTGCGTTGGGGGAAATCTACCAAAGCTAGGCAGATAGATAGACTCCTTTCCCGCTGCTAAGGGAGAGCAAGAAAAAATATCAAATGATTGTTTCCAGCGCCCCTTTTTTTGCGGGTACTAAGAGTCCTCTCACTACCAACCAGCAGACATCATCATCTGGCTGGGTCTTGCCGGTATCAACAACGAGAAAAAACAACCAAATGGAAACAGCAACTAACTATGGCTCTTGGCCCAGACAACGTCCTAGGCGTAGGGGAGATCAGAGCAAGAGGGAAGCCCGTCCTGGGCTGCAGTAAGTAGATCGAGAGGTCGTTCCGCCCCTTGTCCCCGAAGATGGGTAATATGTTCTCATACAATGTTGCTCCAACTTTCTTCGTCAGGGCCTAGCTGGCGAGCGATCCCAGTCTGCGGCAGAGAACAAGACAGCAAGCGAGCGTACCTTTGTTCGCTTCTTCTCCACCAAGCACGGAAGTTTAAGGATAACTGTAGGTCGGTGGCTACCTAAGGAAACTCCGATTCGATCCGCCCCCCGGCTGGGAGGCATCTACCTCATCCCGATCACAAGGAGAGGTTCACCATGATGGGGGGTAAGGTACTTGAATTCGATCCGTTCCGGATCGAATGAAAAGCATAGGGGACCATCCATTTTTTTGCGGCATGCTACGATCATTTACGGATTCGCAGGGGGCCTCAGGCCCTACTTAGTTTACTTACAATGACAAAGCGAAAGAATTGGAATGGAATCTTTAGTAGTCTATCAGTGGTGCGAAGCGGCTTTGCCCCGGGGAGCGAAAGGTTATACCTTAGTAAAGTAAACGAGGCCCCAACTAAGTTACTTTGCGTAGCGTAGTAGAAAGAAGGCTAGGCACCGACGCTCTCTTATCCCTGCGGCCTAAGGCTAACTCGCTCGCCTACTAAAAAGAAATAGTAGGACTCAGCCGCGGACTTCGACTGTACTGTAGTGGGCTTTCGTCGCCTTTTCCTTTTTGCTTACCGCCCTTTCTCATGTTTCAAGTAGGCGAACCCGGTTTAGTAGCGTTGACAAAGAAGAAGAGCCGAGACAGCTATAATATGGAATATATAGGCCGACAAGCTACCTTTCCTCTTGATCTGAGGTCTCTTCGCATTTTTCCACTTCTCGATCCCGGCCCGAGACCGACCAGGGTTGATGAATGAAAGAAAGGGTTGATGAGCCCTAGCCCTGTAAGCCCACACCTGTGTAGAGTAGATCGTTCAACACCTGCGGCACAAACCCTTTTTTGACCAATTGGTCCGTCTATCATAGGCGACCGAACGGCCGCCCCCCTAATTACTAGACCGACCTGCTATAATAATTCCATAAACACCTAGCGAAGATATGGCAAACAAATAAAGTAGCCCTATGTTCGGATCTGACAATACCATACCATAATCAAAAGGTACAACGGCCCGAGCGACCAGACTTAACATAAATGTAGCCACTGGAGCCATTCTAAAAAGGGAGAAATTAGCACTACTTGGTGAAATAGGTTCTTTTAGAATCAATTTCGAACCATCTGCTAGAGGTTGTAACAATCCGAACGATCCCACTACATCAGGACCCTTTCGACGTTGCACAAAAGCCATTACTTTACGTTCAGCTAGCACTAAAAAGGCTACTCCTAGTAGAAGTGGTAGAATTAAACCAAGTATTTCCGCTGGAACTGCAATGTACGTTTTCGATTTTCTATTCACTCATGATCGGGTTTGGTCGACCCGATATGGATATTTCACTGTTGATCTGGCCTGGTCGACCCAATCAACATATTGAAGGATGGGACCTTTTCTCGAAAAACTCCGGATCCCATTTGAAGATGGTGCATTAAGGAATCCTCTTATGTTACTTCGAATGGAATCTCCGCCTGCCTCACTTGACTGAGCATAAGCTAACCTTTGCGAAAGCTCTCTCTTCGCTTCGTCCTCGGGGACTCTTTCCGTTAACTGCGGCACGTTCTTGTACCCTAGAGGAATCTCGTCGTCTTACCCCGTCGATCTCCGCTCCTCGGTTTTCTTCTCTCTCTCTGTCTGATGGTGCTAGTAGATTTTGATGATATGATGATTATTCACCCCGTTTATTAAGTCCATTGTTCTCTCCTCGAGTAAGAGATTCTAAGAATTGTCCATTCGTTCGCTATGCACGTTCCCTGATGACCTTCGAACTTTGCCTTTTTGACTAAAGCAGGACTGAGTGAAGAGAGGGAGAGGAAGATTTTTCCAATCCCCTCAGTCGCCGGGGAGGAAGAGAGGGGAGAGACTGAAGGTCCTATCTTCCGCTCGATAGAAAGCATGACTTTTCTCACTAACAAAATCGTAGGGTTCAGCTCTCACCTGGCTCGAGCCCTTAGGCTTTTACTGAGTACCATTCGTTCTTCACTCTACGCAATTACACGTGAGAGCTATAGCAAGTCAATCTGGCTAGACCAATATCCCTATTCGTTACCTTCCAGCCGCCGGTCGACCGCCATTCTCAACCTGCCTTCCGTCCCGTGTCAGCCTCCCGTACCAGCCAGGTTTCACTTACGTTAGGGCTCACTTGCCTCCCAATGAGGAAGGGTGGCAGACAGTGTTAAAGGCTGTCTCGCAGGAGCACCGCACGTGAGGACGAATGGGACCATGAACGCAATGAGGCTTAGCCTCAAGGCCGGTGGGGTCCCAAGGCCCACTGGGGAGGTCTTAGTCGCACACTGAGGATAGGAGCATAGTGGAAGTTGGGCGGCATCAATAAGGCCGGTCAGCTCTACATCACCTACGCTATTTGCGAGGCTGACATGATGATAGACGCTTCTTTATCAAGAAGCCTGTTTCCTCATCAATGCAAGCTAACATGATGCTCTTTTCTTCTTCGATACTGCTTTCTTTAACAATGTGATCATGGTCTTGTCTTCCGCGTCACCGAACTGGACCGTGGACGCCACGCTTTCTATCTTGAACTTCTCGCAGAAGCGGTAGAAGCGGGAGTTGATGAACTGGGATCCGTTGTCGTGGACGAAGCGTCTTGGGACCCCGAAGCGGTACCCAACATTCGTCTGACGGAATTTGATGAAGGATCTTGTATTTACTTCTTTCGGGCCATTTGGAGAAGTAGTCAGTCACTGTCATCATGTATTTGTGTCCTTTTTCCGAGGGTGGCTTAATAGGACCTACCACATCCATTCTCCACCTTTCAAATGGCCAAGACGGATGTAGCAATTCTGACGCCTGGTGGATGAAGTTCGCGTGGTATTGGCAAGCTTCACACCTCCTGGCCTATTCCAGCGAGTGAAGGATCATGATCTGGTCTTTGTCAGTCGTTTGGAAAGCCATCATCATAGTCAGGCTCAGTGACCTTGGCGGATATGCTAGCTAGAGCGAGAGCGGGTCAGACAATATATAATTACAGGGATACCGACTGGCTAGGGTACTGGCCAAACCAACCCATGGTCTCCCGGCCTTGCTCTGGTCACAACTCGGGACCCCTGGTTCATGTACTGATGGTGCAACTTTGCATAGGGTACGACTGCTTAACTAAATAGAATCGGGGAAGAGAAGGGCCGGTTGGCGAAGCAGGAACTCGTAGACTTTGAATTCTCCGCTATAGATTAGGGGCAATGTTTTTTCTGGTACGCAAAGCAGCGGAGGAGCAAACGTAGTCTGATAAAAAGACTACGTGCGCTAGTGCACACTACGTCTTTTTCCTATTTCCTAGCTTGGTTGGTTAGCTCCTATCGTACTTGTATTGTACTTGCTTTTCGTTGACTAAACCGAAGCCGGTTTGCGAGTGATGAACCAGGGAAAAGCTCAGACTTGATATTCTAGTTCAGAGACAGAAGTGGTCAACCCCAGTACTTTTCCAAAGACACCCAGGACTTTCACTCCGTTAGGCATAACTTTCAGCCGCGCCTTGGAAAAGCTTCAGAAACATGGTGTACTCACGCCTCTTCTTCCCCCATCTCCGCCACCGGATCCCCTTCCTCCTAGGTACAAAGCCAATGCCTACTGCAAGTACCATCAGACAAATGGCCAAAATACTGACCGGTGTTTAAGGCTGAAACATGACATCCAAGACCTTATTGATTTAGGGAAAATTGAGCCACCAAGGGCAAAGCGTCCCAATGTCACTACCAATCCCCTACTATCTTTTGTATCCTCCTGCCAATATAAAAGTATCGAGCCGACATTGTCGAGTTGGGATCCCTCCCTCCTTATCACGCCAGCCGGAGAAAAGGGAGAAACTGATGGTAGAGACATGACTTGGATCCGGGAGACTACGAGATTGAAGCCTCCAAAACCTCGAGTTTCACATGCTCCGGTGATGATTTCTACGACAATCGAGCTGAAAGCCCTAGCAAGTGAGAGAATCCTTTAACCTTGCTCATCTTCTCAAACCTTTTGATGAAAGCCCTATAAGCTCGGACCCTACAGACCTCAAACCCCTCCCCGCATCTTTGTGGATGGACTCCGACGAGCTGGATCAATACGGCACCAATGATGATATGGATTTTGTCATAAATGAGGAGGCCTAACACATGACCCGTGGGGGAAAAGTCTTCAAGCCCGCACATCTGAGATGTGATAACCCAACGACGGAGACTGAGGCCAAAAAGGAATCCCAGGTGGCGGAAGAAGATAATGAAGTAATTAAGCAATTGAAGAATAGAATACTCAGGTTTGGACCGCGATTCTGTCTTTAGAATGCAGGGTCAAACACATGTGTCATTGGTTCCATCTCAGGAGAATTTCCCATAGATGGCAAAGACTATAACTTTCATGGATAAGGATCCGCCGAAGGAAGGAATAAACCATAAGAAAGCCTTACACATTACAGTAAGCACTGGAAGAAAAAGGGTGCCAATGGTTCTGGTTGACAATGGATCGGCCCTGAACGTGTGCCCATTCAGAACTGTCACTTGCTTAACAGCAAAAAGATTTCGCAGTCTGCAGGCAGGCCATTAGAGCATATGAAAACACAAGGCGGGAGGGGCATGAAGGCCTTAGAATTCACTGCAGGGCCGGTCCTATTAAAGGCAAAATTCCAGGTACTCGACATCCCGGCTTCCTTCAACCTGCTACTTGGAAGGCCGTGGATTCATGCCATAGAAGCGGTCCCCTCTACTTTGCATCAGAAAGTCAAGCAGGGGAATCATGTCATTTCTATTTTAGGAGATTCGTTTTTGAGCAAGTGCAGGTCATTGAGTTGGCAGAACCAGTCAAGGAATATTTACCCTTGCCTTATTTTAGTGACAATGTCTTTGATGGAAATGTTCCGATCCCCCCCAAGACTCGGCCGGCGTCACCAAGGAATCCTGGAGCCAATTCATGACCAGGCAATTGAGCCACCTTTTTATGGAGATTGGAAAAAAAGAAGAAGAAAAGAGGAAGAATACCTCAACTTATGTTTACCCAGGGTGGTGCGGCAGGAAGGGATGGTGTCCATGATAATTGCAGACCCAGTGGCAACCATCCACTCTCATCATCCCAGCCGATGGAGCACCACGCAATGGGTCTTCTCTTTCTCAGCTGAAGTCTGTCCCAAATAATGATGTGTCTGTCCCGTCAGTCTAAGTTCTCATTTCTGAAGTCGAGTCGGCCTTGGAGGCCAGAGAGTCTGTAATCAAGAAACTTGTGGTTTGCAATGAAATGAAATGACGGTTACGTGTCGGAGTTTGTTGATGATGATTGAGATGTCTAAAAAAAAAAAAGAAAACTAATAGCCTTCCAATGATCACTGCCTCATGCAGGTAGCTGAGGGAGAAACTCCTTAACTCTTGGAAATGGTGGAAAGCCGTCATTGAAATGGAAGAAAGCCAACCCATTAATTTATGGACCGCAGACGAACCTCAAGAGCTTAGACTGACGGCGCACCCGGGAAGGACTAGCCTTAGGCAATTAATAAACGATACCAAAAACACTGATAAAGAGACGAAACTCACAACTGCCGTAATGAACCTAAAGACAAGACGGAAAGAGTCAGTCACTGAATACTTTGAAAACCGAAAGACGAAGGCTTAAGGCCGAAGCGGAAGGCTGAAGCAACTAAGTGTAAAGAGGACGAAAGCCAAAGGCGAAGAAAGAAGAAGACTAACTATATATTATAGTACCACAGCTGTCAGACCTAAGGATAGCTGCTAAAGAAAGAGAAAAGAAAAACCGAAGGGAAAAAATGGCAGCTAAGCCAAACGTACGAAGGAGCAAGCGCCCCTTCTATCCACTAAGCGTGTAAAAATAGGATGGAGGCGCGGCGCTGTAGGAACCGGTCGGATTCGAACCGACGAATAGAAGTTTTGCAGACTCATGCCTTAGCCACTTGGCTACGGTTCCAATTCAATTCCATGTCTTTTTCTTCGACTTTGCTTCACTGGGTGAGACCAGGAATAACAGATGCCGGAGTGCTTTGTGGGGAAGGGCACAACAATTGTGGAGATGGATTTTCAAAAAGACTATCTAAACAAAGAGAATAACAGACTTCTCCCTACCTGAACCTTTTCCGTGGCGACAGTATAAAGAAGCATGAGGGGATTGGTTGATGATCCATGAAACCAAAGTTGATCAAGCCTCTGAAAGCGGGCTCTTTCTATCTATATTCCGCCGGAAATCTGACTGGAATTCCTTTCCAATTCCGTAGTTCAACTAATGGGGACACCGGGAGGGAAGAGAGAAAGCACCCCGCTTTTTCTCTCAAAAAAAAAGCTTTTTTCTGCTCACCCGGCGGGGGACAAAGAGAGTATAGTCAGTCAAATGAAGTTTTAGTTAATTCCTCGATTACTTACTAGAAATTCTTTCATTTTTTTTTTTCACTTCAAAACCAACCTGAGAGCGCTTGACAAACAAATAAGGTGTGATCCACCTCGACCTCTTCTTTGAGATTTCCGTGACGTTCTTGACGTCTAACTGGGATGAGAGTTGGGCCAGTGCTGAATGTAAGCTTTGCGAATGGTACCATTTTGAGCAACTGGACTGAAGGTGACGTCTCGGCATAACATAATATAGACCATACTCTTTTTCATAGCCTTGAACAAGCAGGTGAGCTTTCTTACTCGTGAGCTACAAAAAATCTATCTATATCTATCTATATATCTATATCTAGATAGATATTCCATCTAGCTTGTATTTGATCTTCTTTCCTTGACCTTTTTGTCAGGTGGCGGAAAGACAAGATCCCAGGTCTCATTCTTTTTCAGGGCTTCTATTTATTCTAACAAAGCTCCTTTCCCATTCTCATCTGAGAAGGCTTGATCGTAAAATCTGAGTATGGTTCCATGATTTTTTTTCTTTCTGAATGAAAGACTTGTGCTCAAGTCAAGAGAGTAGGAACCATAGTAGAAAAATCGATCAATAGGAGTGTGGATCTTCTGAGATTTGGAGAAGGAGATAAGAGGGGCCAAAGGACTCAGGAGCTTCAGACAAGAAATCCATAAGAGACGGTCAAAACCTTTATGTTTATCTTCTTCACTATATCTAACAAACAACGATTTTCTTTTGAGAAAACTTCGAAAGTTTTGAAATTTTGATGAGGGGAGTCACCAACAATAGTCGACGATGGCAATCAGTAAATAATATGCACTGCTTTCTTAAAGGCTTCGGCCCATAGGTACTGAGGAACTTTGCTTGCATCAGTTTTTAGCAGTAACTGTGATGTGCCTTTGTTTAAGGGTGATCATTAACTTAATCGAAACCATTGCACTGATGGTTATACTTATCACCTACTAAATCTCTTTACGTTCCCTAAAACAAATGCAAAAAAACACAATGCAACTTTGCTGAAAGATGAATGCGGTTTGGGGTGGTCTTTATGGCGCACGGAGTGGCAATGACTCGCGCTTCTCGAGTGAGAAGGTCTCTCTCGCCCGAGAGCAGCGGAAGTGGATAAAGAAAAAACCTCGAAAAACCCGGCTCCGGCTACCTTTAGCGGCTGTGGGGATCGCTCCCTGTGATCTCAGTCGGTTCGGCTGCGACTGAGCCCTCTCTTCAACTTCTTTACCCTACCAGATCGGTAGGCTGTGTTCCTTCGACACTCTGTTCAGCTGGATCACCAGCCGACTCAGAACCAACTTCAGTAATTTCCTCGGTAGGAGGCTTTGACATGATCGGTGCCCCGGCCCCTATTGCGTAAGGGGGGAGGACCTATTCTTTCACTTCTTCAGCTTGGACTGGTAGTGAAATTCGAAGAATCGCTACCAAAGGAGGGATGACTGCAGCCAGCTGTAAGCTGGAAGTGACCTCGGGAGGAGCGTCGGGATTCGTTTTGCCCCTCATCCCATGACGAAGTGCGGAGATCATTTCTTTGTCGGACGAAGTTTTTTCCTTTGGGGTCCTTTGTCCGCTGTCCTTCGCCTCGGTTCTGTATTGCAAAGCAAAGTGTTGAAGGCAAGAAAAAAGTACCCCAGACTAATGGTCTTCCTTTAGAGTAATACTAGTGTTGTTCTCTAGCAATTTCTAATGCTAGAGGGAGACTATAGTACATTTATACTTTTACGGGGTAGTGGCACTTGGGACTTAACCACCAAGGAAATCCCTTGATAGAGAACCAAATGGATAATAAACTCTATTAATTGCCGTTCCCTGCAAGATGTCTTCCACGGTAAGGCCAGAAGACCACTCATGGCAGGAGTTGGATGCTTTTCTACATTCGAGCTATTGGCAGACAAGTGGAAAAAAAGCATACCAAAAAAGTATAAATAATACTGATCCTCCAGGGTAGAGACACCGTCCATATCTAGACTGACAGAACCGAAAGTCCTCATAGAGAGTCCTCATAGAGAGACCATCTAGAGAGACAGAACGCTAAGTCCAGATAGAACCGAAAAAACCTTTGGTATATACTCAAAACAAAAGATATGGAAGACCATGCATAACAAAATGTTCGTCAGTATATTACTGAATGATTTGCCGAGAAAGGAAGAAGAAAAGCAGGAATTAGTAAGGTTTTGGTATGATTTTTACAATGATTTGGAAAATACTTCTATTAATAGAGAACATGAAATGAGTAAATCAGAACAATATAAGGATATAGTCTTCGATATTTTGCATAAATAAAAAAAATGCAGCGAGAAGGAATTATTTGAGATCCAAAAGCAAATTGAGGACCTGACTATATTGTTCGATGAGAAATCAATGTTTAAGTCAGCATCTAACATAATCAAAATCTTAATCAAGGATAAAGCACAATGTGCTAAGGATTTTCTCAGGACTAGGAATCTAGAAAAGGATGATATGGAATTGCTTTCTGAGTTTGGTCATTATACGATTGAGGCATTAATAGTTCATGTACTAAGTATGGTTTTTAACACACTCGAATCTAACCCAATGATTCGTGTTTCTTCTTTGGTTGAACAACTAGAGTCTAATGTCCGGAAACAAGCAGCATTATTGAAAAGCCGCAGGTGTAAAGAACAGTCAACTATGGCCACATATAATGTTCATAAAGTCTCCAAGGAGAGAAAAAGATCGAAATTGATAATGATGTATCCCTTCGGTTCCGGCTTAGTTCAATTCATGGAGGAACGGGGATTGATCACATTAATTAGTGATTTGAACGGGACTGTTCGAGTGAAGAAGAAGAAAGGAGCTTATTATCTTCCAAGCTATCTCTACGCATTCTGCAACTTTGATATCTCATTACTACCGATCAAGCTCAACCTGCCTATGGTATGCCCACCTATAGATTGGAAGAGTGCCTGCCCGAATGGTCAAAGCCCTAGAACCATGTCCGATCTATCGGGGGGTTACTTAAGTGGACCAACAGGGGAAATATATGATCGTTACCGCCTGTTAAGTAGCGGTGACCTTCATAATTTTTATATTGATTTTGGAAGAGATGAGAAGAATTACATGATGCTATGTAATGTAATGAACAAGCTGCAGTCTCAGGCCTTTCAAATCAACAGTGATTGGTTGAAATTTGTTCTAGATAATGAGCACTTTTTAGTTGAATATGGTCTTCTCATGCCAAGATTTCTTTCCTCTTGGAATATCAAAGATGTATTAGACTTACTTAGAAAGAAGTACATGAAGGATGAGGTTATTAAACAATTATGTAGCTTTAACGAATTGTTAAATACTTTATGTAAAAACATACAGCGTTCTCGTTATGAGCAATTTATTATCAAGCTGGCATTAGCCTACGATGGTTATCAGTTTTATTTGCCAGCCTTTCTCGACTTCCGAGGTCGAATCTACCGCTGTGGGATCTTGCATTTCCACGAGCGTGATCTAGCTAGAAGCCTGATCGTCTTTGCAGCTGATTCCAACAAATCTATGGTGGAGAATAATCTGAACTCTACTTTAGCAGTAGCAGTTGCCTTCCATTACAAGTCTTTCCCCTCTGTCGAGGAGGCATATGACTGGTTTTTTAAAGAGTTGAAGATTGAAGATAATTTTTTATTGTACGCTCAGAAGGCTAAACGCCCTTTTCAGTTCCTCGCCAATTTAATTGGATTAAGGGAACATAAAGGGAACCTCCCTATTACCCAAGACGCCTCTGCGAGTGCATATCAGATCCTGAGTTACTTTTTGTTGGATGAAACCATGGCTAAGAAAACGAATCTCATCCCATCTTCTGATGGAAAAATCCAAGATGTTTATTCTTTCTTCCTTGAAGAGCTCAAGGAGTTCATGAAAGGAGAACTGGATAATAATCTATCAAGGCTAGTTAGCGATCTCCTCACTCGTAAGCTAGTCAAAGGTATCTTTATGCCTATTGTCTATGGCAAAACTTTAATGAGCACTGCCAGCGATCTAAAAGAGCATCTCTCTCACTACATCACTCAAAAGGAATGCTTCCTTGTTGCCTCTGTCTGCTTTAAGTTCTGGAGGACGAAATATCAGGGCATGGAATGCCTGATCCGGTTGATCCGCCATATAGGCTGGTTAGCGTCTGCTAGGGATTGCCCAGTTATCTATAGAATCCCTTACTTTACCACGGTACAGGATTATATGATAATGGAGCCAATAAACATATGGGTTTATGATAGACTTCATAAGAAGAGGCGTCGGGTTACTCTCAGAGTTTCTTCTTCTAAGAGAGATCGTAGGAAGACTGAAATTGCTACCTTCGTGAACTTCATCCATCAGAAGGATGCCTATATAGCAATGAGTGTCGTAGAAGATATGCTTTCTTCTATAAGAGCACCAATATACACAGTACACGACAACTTTATAACAACAGCTGAATATTGCAATTTCATACCAAAGATTTATAGCAAGATCTTTCGTGAGATGGGCCCTCCACTTTCAATAATCAACGAGTTCATCTATATGAATGTTATTAAACATATTGAGAAAAGGGAGTCAGATGGACCAACTAAGGCTGACTTTGTCCGTGAGGTAATCTCAAAAGAGAGGCTTCATTATTACTAAAGGCAAACTGTACCTGAGAACATAAGCAAGAAGATGATGGCAACTTGGGAAGAAAGGATCTCTGGAATACTGACCTCTTACGAGAACTATACTCGTATTGTATGCAGTAATTTTCAATCCCCTAATTGGCTAGCTCATGAGCTAAAGTGGAACAAATTCCAGTTAAAGCTAAGAGGAAAGGAGGGAATTTCATATTACAGCGTACACCATTAAGCATGAAGCATAAGATGAAGGCATACACCACAGACAGCGCAACTACTGGACTGTTATTGAATCGCTTGTATCAAAAGATTGAACGAACAACACAGCTAGATCCGCATCCAGGCTTAATCATTGCTTTACATCACTTCTGCGAGCCATACCCTCTTGTTAACGAGATTGACCTACTCTGTAGTGCTACCATGGATCTCTTAATCCAGTTTGCTTACCCGTGCTTATCTGGTTACGCTAAGTTCACAATTTCCTATACCATGATGCGATCTTACGGAGAGGAGATCTCATGGACGATATGTTCTGCTATCCCCTTGACTTATCAAGATAGTAGGTTAATTCCTATGACTGAGGTCTATGCTCATATATCTCGATCTATTCAGAAATATGCTGAAATCTACGACGGGGATTATATAGTTCGACTCATGATCCGAGTGTATATGGAGGGCAAAAAGGTGGATAGGCCTGCCTTATCTTCAGAGGAGAGAGATCGCACACTTTCTTCAATCATTCAAGCCGGATTGAGTGAGATCGAGCCAATAAGAGCAAGAGAGATCCGAAATCTTCATAAGCGTAGCCATCCAAGCCATATCACAGCACTCAAACCATGTCGCACTAAGCTGAAACCATTCATGGTAGCCGATACCGAGACTCTACTGATCGATAACGTTCATAAGCCTTATGCTATTGGTCTCTTGATGGTTCGTCCCGGTGAAGAGATCAATGAGATGATGATTGATACCTACTTCAGTGAAGACTACTCTATAATCTTGGATTGCTTTGAAGAAAGGAGTACTAAGGTACTTTATGACTTTGTCTTAAGGATATCAACGATTGTTAGACAAGAAAAATCGAGTTTGACGATTTATTTCCACAACTTCTCACGATTCGATGGAATTTTCTTGCTTAAGCACCTAGCATGTCATCACAAGAGCTACAAGCTAAAACCACTGATGAGGAACAATAGGCTTTACGAGTTAGCTGTCTATTCTGGTAAGAAGATGTTATTCCGCTTCAGAGACTCCTTGAATCTACTCCCTGGCAAACTTAGCGACCTAGCTATGAATCTATGCCCAGGTCTAGGCCCGAAAGGCTCTATCGCCTATGAGAAGGTTGAACTGTCAAATCTGGCAAGTATGAAAAATAGCTTGTTAGACTATATGAAGCAGGACGTCCTTCTGCTTGGAGGTGTAATGCAAAATGCTCAAGAGATATATTGGAAGCAGTACAACGTGGACATAGAAAGCAAGATCACCCTTTCTTCACTGGCTTTAAGCATCTTTCGTATGAAATACTACGATGCTTCTAATTGGCCAATCCACATCCCAAACAAGAATGAAGACAGCTTTATAAGGCGTGCCTACTTCGGTGGACATACAGATACATACAAGCCATATGGCGAGGACCTATACTACTACGATGTGAACTCTCTCTATCCTTTTGTAATGAAGCAATTTCCAATGCCTGGTGGTGTGCCAGTCTGGCATGGTAATCTGGTAGACAAGGACTTAGATAGCATGTTTGGCTTTATTGAGGCATATGTGGTATGTCCGAAGACTATCAATAAGCCATTTCTACCCTATCGAGACAAGAATCAGACTCTCATCTTTCCAACCGGACAATTTGTTGGAGTGTACTTTAGCGAGGAGTTAAAGTATGCAAGAGGCCTAGGCTACACTGTGCTCCCAATCTCAGGCTATCTCTTTGAGAGGATGGAAAGCCCATTCAGGCACTTTGTTAGCTCACTCTTTGAGAACAGGTTAGAGGCAAGGGAATCAGGTAATGATGCCTTGGCCTATGTGTACAAGATCCTTATGAATTCGCTATACGGTAGATAGGCGCACCGATTCCATTCATGATTCGAATTAGTAGGGATAGGGCCTATCCGCCCATGCCGGTAGTTTAGTTCACTCGCTTGCACTGGTTGGGGTTACTTGATCGAAGGAATAGAACACTTTACTTGAATACCAATCAAAGTACCCGATCCTTTAGTGAGAATCAATAAAAAGAGATGGGCGAGCGCAGACTCCTTTCTTAGGATCGAAAGGACTTATTCTAGCATGCCCATTCAAGTCCCAGCAAATGCCCGTGCTTCTTTTGGACTTATGCCTTGCCTGTGCTCTATCATTCATTCCCATCCAAAGGCAGGCTCCTGGCTCGAGAAGAAGGGCTCCTATCCCTCATAGCCCAAGGAAGGGCAGTAGCTTGATTACTTGACTGCCAGTTCCAATGTCACCTCGTTCTATCTATCTTCCATCCGTTACCTTGTTCTTCTTGCCACTGGGGCTTCAACCTTTCCATCATTTCCTGCGATCGAGCTAGCTTAACATCCTTATTAAAGCATGAGGCTGCTATTCTGCTCGGCACACTTCTTAGGGATTTTCCCTTGGTCAAGTAAAGGACCAGGTACTTTAGTCATCAATCCATTGAAAGAGATAGGCGCCTCTTTCGAGAGATTCTATCTATAGGAAGAATGAGGTCATTCTCGCTCAGTTCTTTATTTTATACGGATTTCTAGTAAAAGAGCGGGTTATATATCTAGCAAACGAGCAAGCCAGTAAACACCCCATTCCCTTGGGAAAGCAATTCTAACAATCGAGCTCAGTGAGGGCTCAGGGTATTCTCTCGGCAAAGAAGCAGTCCATCCCTTGACCTTCAACCCTTCCGCAGCCAGGAAAGAACCTGATCTTTGATTCGAATTATTTGTAAGAAAGGCGGGTTTGGAACCCTAGGCTATAGGTATCGGTCGCTACTATCTAAAGGGCATAAGCAGCACGGGCTATGGCAAGCCCCAAAGGGGGAAGGTCCACATCCGGTCATAAACCCAGTCCTTAGCTAGAAAGAATGGAACGAGATCACTTAGTTCTTTTCATAGAACCAGTGCCTTTCTTTGACCTATCAGCCAAGCCTTAACATCCTCTCCCTATGGTCGAGCCAGCTTCACTCCCGCATTCTAACGAACGAGCCTTAACATCTTCTAGCGAGTAAGCAACCTTTGGTCAAGCCAGTAAACTACATTACTTAAGCAAGCGGGCATTCAACAAGGGCTTTCACCATTGAATGAAAAGAGTTGGTTGATTCCCTAGGTGCATGCCTTGGTCAAGCTGAGCAGGTAGGATACTCAACTAAGGAAGGCTTCTATCTGGATGGGATCATTGGCCTTGGGGGTTGGAGTTGCAAAGACAAGGGCTAGCGTTCATCCTTTCCCTTTTAGTTGAGTTCTTTGAATCGCTCATTGGCTTGATTTACTAGGGTCATAAGGCCGAGGTGAGATGCCCTGCTTCATTGACTGGGCTTGACCTTGTAGTAGGAATTTTTTTCCAATATTCCTTCTCGCCCTAGCTTGGCTCCTTGGATCCGGAGAAGAGATTCTAAAGAAAAAGAAAGGCAGGGGATGCTTCTTCCCTTAGGAGGGTAAGTCCGAGGTGAGGGTCAGTCCCGGCAAGGTGGTTTGACCTCTGAACCAGGCGCCACTAAGCTATATGCTCCACACTTTGGATTCCACCAAACAAACCTCACGTATCAAAGCAGGGGCACAGGAAACTATACTAGACCATGCAAGTTTGAAAGAGAAGAGTAGTAGAGAAAGAAGAGTATGAGACGGTTGGCAGGAGACAAAGCACCAGTTCCAGCATCATCCGAATCAGCCCATTAGGAAAAGAGCTGTGAACTCTGAAGGAGGGTGATAGATGCTTACCTTGAGTCATGCTTCGGTCGCATTGAACCTCTGAATAGGGCTTGCGGACCACTTCATTGATCACGAGAATGAAATAAATTGTAGATTTTGCTTTTTCACGACATGAGAACTCTTCTTCCCACTGAGCGCTACTAAATTTAGGTCAACTTCGCACTTTTTTCGTATTAATAAAGAAGTTCATCTGTCTCGCGAGTCTTTCCTCTCTTCTCCAAGCCCTTCTCTTAAGTTCCATAGTTGTCAAGTTTGTCTGTGTGAAATCGCGATTGGGTGGGTGTGAAGTCTACCTATCGAAAATCATAGGCATTGCATGCCAATCTATCCTTTTCTTGGAAAAACCAAGGCCAAGAATCTTCAAGTCTCCTTGATGGGAGCAGAGCGGTCAAAGAATCTCAATTCCAATGATTGTTCATGAAAACTCATGGCCATTCCTCACAATCGCTCCTTGTGATGCTGCGGAACCATGGCAATTAGGATCTCAAGAGCAGCAACACCTATTATTGCAAGGTATCATAGAACTTACATCCACGTATTTTTCTTCCTCTTCTGATTTTTGGTTTCGTATCATGGATGTTGGTTCGCGCCTTTTATGCATTTCCACTGAGAAAAAAAATCCAATGACCCGCAAAGGATTTTCATGGAACTACTATCGAGATTATTCGGATCCCATCTTTCCCAAAGTATCATCCCGATGTTCATTGCTATACCATCCTTTGCTCTGTTATACTCAATGGACGAGGTAGTAGTAGATCCAGCCATTACTATAAAAGCTATTGGACATCAATGGTATCGGAGTGCGCCTCTTAACGAGGGTGATGAAAGTGCAACGAAATGTACCGGTGGTTCGCGAAGCATCTGGCTTACCGGTAATCTCCCCGTCGTCGAGAGACTATAAGAACTATAGCATGCCAGAAAGGCTAAGTTGAGGTGCTTAGACCTATACCAACTCCCAGCAATTGAGCCTATGGTTCCATTCTTGTTGTAGCTGGAGGTACACATACCTCTTCTCGGTGTCGAGCGAGATACGAAAAATAGATGCTAAGCCTGCAATGTCCGATAACGGCGCTGAAGTAGTGAATCTATCGGCACCACAGCAGTGGCCTACAACTTTGGACCTAACGGCCGGCCCCCTTACCTTTCGGAATGGGGGATCCCCGTTGGCAACAACCACGGTAGTCGTTGCGGAACTACTGGGCCAGGCAAGAGGCTGTTGTCCTCTTGTTCCTGCTTCGCTTCGGGGACGGAGGTCCTACGGTAGGTAACAGCAGGCACAAGCACTTGACCGAAGGGGACCAGCGCTTCTACTCCTCCACCGAGGAGCCGTTCGCAGCGAGAAGCAAGGGAGCAAACGTAGTCTGATAAGACGTAGTGCGCTAAAAAAGCAAACGTAGTCTGATAAGACGTAGTGCGCTAAAAAAGCAAACGTAGTCTGATAAAAAGACGTAGCTTGCTAGTGAGCAAACGTAGTCTGAACTCGAGCCTTCGACTTGGCCCCTGGCAGGATAGGTGAGGAATCACTCTTGATCTGATCTATTGGGGCTACAACTTCGCCGAGTCGACTAGCATCCCTTTCCACTGCGCATTTTTCGAACTGGTCGTCCCATACCTTCTGCCTGTCTCATGTGTGTGGAACCAGGTCTTTTTCGGTTCCAGCTTAACTGAAGTAGGTAGGGCTGGGCGAGAAAAGTGGAATCTCCTCTCCCGGTGGTCGAGCCAACCTTTCGCTTTCCTCTTGCCTATTAGTAAGCGGTCTGAGAGGCCTAACTAAAGAAGAATAGTGCTCTTTAGTTGAGTAGGCGTGGAGAGCTTTTTGCGGGGAAACTTGCAAGTCAAGTTTGGGGGGAGGCGGGCGTCGACCCAACCTTATGAGTATTCGGACTATAACAGTTCCGATGAAGAGTCACTCACTTTTGACAGTTATACGATTCCAGAAGATGATCTAGAATTGGGTCAATCACGTTTATTAGAAGTGGACAATAGAGTGGTTGTACCAGCCAAAACTCATCTACGTATGATTGTAACACCTGCTGATGTACCTCATAGTTGGGCTGTACCTTCCTCAGGTGTCAAATGTGATGCTGTACCTGGTCGTTCAAATCAGACCTCCATTTCGGTACAACGAGAAGGAGTTTACTATGGTCAGTGCAGTGAGATTCGTGGAACTAATCATGCCTTTACGCGTGCGCCCGGATACATAGGCCGACTGCTGAGCCCACTCTGGCTCAGCCGCACCACCCGGGGTCGGGGTGCGAGCCACCCGAGAAGCAAGCTATTACAGCGAGCGGCTGGAGCAGTAGGGAGCCGAGGAGCAAGGCAGTAGATAAGAAAGAAGAGGGGGCCAGGCTCTCGGTAGAGCAGAGGAGACGGTTAGGATAACGAACTTGAAACGCGGAGCCCGAGCGGCCGGCGAGCGAGTGGTTAGTGGCAAATAGCGCCCTAGTTGATGGCATTCCTCTCTGCGGCTGGCACTCGAGGAACCACGGGACACTCTATACAGAGCAAGCAAGTCATTTGGATGAGAGGCCCGCGCAAGGACCTCCATTCTCATTAGGAGGTCGAACCAAGGACCTATAGAAGTCGGGGCTACCCCGTCCCCATGGCAAGGCAACAGTGTCCTGAGGGAGGAGTTGAGAGGCCTTATAGTAGCACGGACCTCTTTTTCATTCGTTGTCATGCGAAGGGGGCCAGTCCAAGATAAGATCGTACAGTTTTTTTAAAAAGACAAGATCCGCTCTCAAGGGCTAGGCCCCACTCTCTTTCTGAGTTATTCCAGCTTCTTCATTTTTCGTGCCGCGGTGAACGAACAAAACAAAAAAAAGAGGGCCGTCTCAGCGGAAGGAGAAGGACCTGCTACGGCAGAGACTACTTATCCTCTTCTTGTTCCTAGCCGTCTGTTACGAGTTCGGGAAGCCTGGAATCATCAATATGAGGGATCCCTCAAAATGGAGAAGGGCGGGCAGGGCTCCCGCAAGAGCCTCCCCTCTTCCAGGTCAATATAGATGGGAAGGAGACCGAAGGCCCCTTTTTATGTACGTACACCTTTGTGTAAGGGTGGGGCCGCCCTGAAGATCTAGGAGTGTGAGCAGTACGAGCTGAAAGGCTCTCATACTGTTTGGAGGGCAGGGGGCATAGATGCCAAACCTGACCCCTATCTATCGTCGTAGAAGCAGTTCCTTTGAAAGATTATGGTTCTCGGGTATCCAATCAATTAATCCTCCAAACCAACTAAACCGGGGAAGCTGGAGCGGAAATGAAATTGTAGGGTGAGGGAGCAAACGTAGTCTGATAAGACGTAGTGCGCTAGTTAGTGCACACGTAGCCTTTTTGGTGGGAGGGGAAGGAGAAGAAGAAGAAGGCTTCGCTCGCTCGCTCAATTCGCTCTAACGCTCGTTTAGTAGACAGCGAGTGGAGTGCATAAGCCCTTATTGAAGTAGGGCGAGGCCTTACTACACGAGCTCGTAAGTCAGGAACGAGCCTTGTCATACCTTTACTGGCTCCTTACGTATACTTCACTCGCTCCCTCGTCTTGCTTGCTTCTGGCGAAGCTTAACGCACTATAACATAGGGGAAGAGTCCTTTTTTTTAAGGCCGACCACTACAATTGAGCGATAACGAAGCCAAGCCCTCAAAAGGCGAGCAGTCCTTATAGCAATAGCAAACGGCCAACTTATAGCCTCAGATTTCTTCTTGTTTTTGCAGCGAAGGCCCACGGAGCGGTAGATTAGAAGGTTTTCATGGTCCGTCGGTGCGCTCATTCCGAATTTCTTTGTACCAAGAAAAATCTATGCTTGCGGAAGCGCCCCAAGCGGCTCGGGCCTCTCGAACGTCGGTCGGGTCTTAAGGAGAGCAATCATAGACTTAGTGAACTAACACAAAGAAGTTAAGCAGAGGAAGGTGGCACACCATGCCGAGTCGGGCCTGAAGAAGCGTAGTACCGTGCTGAGCCTATCAAGTCAAGGTTGAGTGAAGGAATATAGGAATTTAGCCAAGAGGGACGGGGGCTATTCTCGCCTCACTTAGCGGATAGGAGCAGGTTATTCCTCCACATTGGTTAACCATAATCAAGATTTTGGATCAATGTTATCCACGAAAACGAAAGAAAAGAAGTTGATTACCAACCATTACCAAGCAATCGCCTTTCCTCTGCTGCCAAGGCAGCCGCGGCAGCGTCCCTTCTACTATCTCTCCTACCTACCACGAGAAAGGAGATTGAAGCAAGGAATCCTTTCTTTTTATTTTCACCTCCTTGCCAGGTGGGACAAGAAAACTTTGATCGAATCTTATCACGCAGTGCGAAAGATAATCGAAGAATTGTATGCCTCCCTCTCTTGCAGTTGAGCTGATCGCCTCGCTTCGCCTTTTAGAGTTGTGCTCTTCCTGACGTGCGCAACGAGTTGACGGAGCTACTTCTTGCTGTGTGCCCGGTGCCCAAAGCTCCGACTATTACTGACTTATCGGTTGATAGGATAGCAGGAAATTGTTCTGCTCCGGAAAGTCGGAGGTTGGGAAGGAAAAGGGGAGAAGCTTTTCGAGGATAGCAAGAAAAAGGACATAGGTTCCAAAATTAGGGAAGTAATAAGGTCAACACTGCTGCTCTGATCCAGACCAGGTCTCCTTAGTTGAGCCTGACCCCGCTCATTTAACTATTGCCGATACCAGTTAGTTACGCCTACTGTATACTCTCATCTCGTGTGCGATAGGGCGGCCGAGATCTTGCTGTGCTGTCTGGTGCCCACCAAAGCACAGACTCTACTCACCCACTACGTCACTATTCTACGGGCTGGTGAGACTATTCCACTACAGATTGATGGACTTACTAATTTGCTGACTGATTCAAGGCATCGCAAGATGAGGCTTCGATGATCGAGCGAAGATAGACGACAACTGCTTGCTCTATTGTGCTCCTTTGTTTAGGGTAAGGGGCTACTCATTCCCATTACAGTCAATCAGTCATCCCAAGAAAAGTCCTATACATAGCTAAAGACCGGGCTGGTTCCTAATACGCGATTGATTTAAACTCCAGCAGATTTCAATCTATCGTCAATATATTGCTGACGTCAGGAACAGAAAGAGAAAGAGACATGATAACGAGGATGGCCGACGGAACGAAATCGAATCTCATCAAGCAATGAGAAGAGAAGGATTCCAATTTCGCAACCTGCTTTTTTTCCATTTTTATAGGACCCTTTGGTTGGTTGCTTCTTGACCTGATCCTTGTGCCAAGGGCTGGTGGTGCGTTGAGCAGCTCTGAGTTCCCTTTGCCGGGCCCCTGACGGTAGGCTATACAGCAGGCCTCAGACTTATGCAGTGCGCTGCCAACAACTGCGATTAATTCTTGGCTCCCGCGTGTAGGGCTAAACAACTGGACCATTGAGTAACAGCTCTGTAAGACTACTGAAGGACTAGTCCGTGGGGCTAGACCATTGTTCCACGGGGGATTCTTACTCCACTGCGGATACTGACCTTCTTTCTTCGAGGAGCACAATCAACAGCACTTCCAAGGGGAGCAAACCAATTCCCAGGGTAGTACTCGTTGGCCTTACTCCACTGTGGGAGAAGAAGGATTTCGGAAGCAGTCCCCGATCATGAAATGCTTTGATGATTGCTTCAATCAAGAATGGGTTATACATTCAATCATCCTGCCCTTCTACGAAGGAGGGAACCTATTAATTAGTTGGCCACCGCTACGACCGGTAAATACATAAACAATCACCCAGTGTCGAAATGGCGATTGAAGCGTCGAAAATAGCCAATGCGCTCATATCTCGAATTGCATGGAACCCACTACCACTACCTTTTCGATAACAAAGCCCTCGACCAAGCCCGAAATGAGTGATTCATGCCGCTGGCTGCCCACCTCTTTCGAGCCCAAGTCAAGCAAAGGGCCTCTCCGCCGCTTGTCAAAATTGGACCTTTAGCCTTCTTTTGATCTGTCTGTCGGCGGCAAGGGATCGTTTTCCGCTGTCGTTTCAGGGTCAAAAAAAATACAAGGGTTTAGAGACAGCCTTTGCTTGGGTCTTCTAGGGGCTTGGAACGAATGCCTTTCTAGCCCCCCGCGCACCAGGGGAGCCGCCTATGTTTGTCCGATTTTCTACAGGACACAGCCTGAGGCTCTCGTCTTGGCCTTTGTTCGCTCTATCACATCACTTTTTGGTTAGGTATTTTGTGCTGACAAGGTATACCCGGGAAAGAAGTTTAGTAAATACGCACTTCTCGGTCCTCATCGGAGAGGCCGCGGTTGCTGAGTTTTTAAGGATGTCATCAATCGCTTGGGGGTGATCAAAACCGAAGTCTTTGCTCTCTGATAGAGGCGTGAGTTCGCGAAGAAATTCCGAATTCACGGTCGTGAGCTATCCCCAAATCAAAATGATACGATCGGCGAGGCATGCTCCGGATGCCGGTCTTTCGAAATCTTGGACTGAGGTCTCTGCGGCTCTCTATGAGAGTTCGTGAAGCTGGTTTTCGTAGATATTCTGCAAAACCAGAGCACGTGAGTCCTCATACAGGTATCGCCACATCCTTGTGGCCTTCTCTCCCGGTGGTATCCTACCACTCCCATTTCTTGGTTAGGGTTCCCAGATGGAATATTAATCACTTGTTATCATATGGAAGCGAGACATGCTTGTGTCTTCGTGTTCTCCGGATTGGGGTCATGTGAAGCGCTTTGCCACTGATCTCGATTTGAAATGAGGACACCAGCTTGCTGACAGAAATTTTCTCGGGTTAAAGCCTGTTTGGCTTATTGCACGTGGTGGTACAGGGCGAGAGTTGACTTCTCAATCCCCCTTGAGAGTTTCCGTAATCCTCCGGCCGTGTGTTTTAGGCCGGATCGGAAAGACCAAAACGAAAAGTTTCAACGGTCTTCGGTGCTATGACCTCGTCCGCCAGAAAGTCTCTCCGACTCCTTTCGGAGAGAAGGCGGTCAGGTTGACTTTCGACGTCCTGTCATCTCGTATTTGGTATAGATCAACTCAATGGTTAGATAAGATTGAAAGAAAACTCCTGTGGTCTTGCTATGGCTCTGGCGCCGAAAGGCCCCTCGACTGGTAGGATAGAGTAAAAAGACTGTAAGCGCATCTAACCGTCCGCGACAATAGTTGAACACTAAGGTTAGTGCCATAGGGCGAAGCGGGACATGTTCGACCGGTTAGACGTGAAGTCGAACGACCTCGACCGGAACATTAGCAACATGGATTAGGATGAGGTTGGAATACTAGCAAATCAAATATGTATTAGAGAGCAAGGGCTGCTTATATGTTAGATTGCAATAAAGCCAAGCAGAATTTGATGCGTAGAAAAGACAAGGTTTTTTTGATCATGGAGAAGGAATGGGCTCCTTCTTTCCAAGTCTACCCAAAGGAGTTAGACCATACAGTGCAGGATAGGAGAGTCAGACATAAATGGACAGAGCGGGCCGATTCCTTTTCTCCGCCTTCGCTTTCTTTTTCAGTAGCTTTGTCAGCTGGCGCATCTTTCTTTCGATCTGGGAGTAGTCTCGATCCCAGTCCTTTGTCTCGGCCTCTCTATTTAACAATTTGGGAATTTTGCATTCAATTCCTTGATTCTCAAGCGAATAAGCTGGCAGATCAGATCATCCATTTCTTTCGGCAATACCTTTTTGGGCTGGTTGAGATCAACTCTACGACGCTCGACATTCAAAAGTGAAAGACTAAACAGAGAAATTCGATTTCCTGCGGTTCCGTCCCCTTCCATATGGTCATTCTTCCTCCCCTACAAGCCCTGCTCGTATGAATGATTGAGAGTCTTGTCTTGACAGATAGTTTCCCGGGGTTCTTCACATCCATTTGTTCCCATGACTTGCTTGCAGCAAGTGCTAGAAGAACTCGAACTCTTGTAATTTTGGCCACTGGACTAAAGGTTTCGTCATAGTCCAGTCCATATTGTTGAGAAAATCCCCGCGCCACAAGACGAGCTTTCTATTGACCCATCCGGTCGGATTTCTTTTATTAAATAGAGATGGCTTTCACATCCTTAGGCTTGCAATTCCCAGGTTTGATTTTCTTCTAAAGCTTGGATCTCCTCTTTCATGGCTTCCACCCACTGGTTATGTTGTGATGCTTCTTCAAATGTTGTTGGTTCACTAACTTCTTCTGCCAAAGCATGCATATTTTGGATTTGGTTTTGGTACTCTCTTTGACCGCCGAAGCTGTACTTCTGGTTGGGGTGTAGCCTCTGCTTCAACTCGATGAAGTTGGCTTGATCGAGTTTCTTCTTGTGTCTGCGTCTTTGAGGAGTCCTGCTCATCACTTGGGGGTGTGCTCTCTTCTCCATTGCTCTGCTTGTTAATTTGTTTTAGTTTATCTTCCATTTCTTTTTTTTCTGGTAATATCATGGCTTGCGGTGACCACCAAGATGATGCTTCATCGAAGACGACATTCCGTGAAGTATAGCATCGATTTGTTGTAGGGTCACAACATCTCCAACCCTTCCTTTCGCTATCATAGCCCAGAAAAATGCATCTAATAGCTTTAAAAGAATACTTGCTGCGTAGGTGGTTAGGTACGAATACGTAGCATACACATCCAAAAACTCGAAAGGAGTGAACCCTGGGCTTGGTATTCCAGAACTTTTGGAATGGTGAGACGAAGCCTTGCTTGTGGTAGCCTATTAGTCACATACACTGCAGTCTTCATGCATTCCGCCCCAAATCGGCCTGGTACATTCTTTGCATGAAGCATGCTTCGGCAGACCTCTGCTAGATGCCGATTCTTTCTTTCGGCTACTCCATTTTGTTGTGGAGTGTTAGCACATGTAAGTTGTCGGCGGATTCCAACTTTTTAAGATACTGAGAGAATTCTTCAGATGTATATTCTCCCTCGGTCCGCAAACAGCAAATTCTTTTACCTCTTTGAAATCAATCTGATTTTTCTTTCATAAAATATACCTCAATGAAGGTCACCATATATCTCATCCCTCTAATTGATTGTTGCTTGACTGGTCCAAATACATCTGAGTGCACCAGCTCTAAAGGCTCCTTGGCCCTGAACTTAGATTCATAGTATGGGAGTTGATGTGCTTTCCCATACTGGCATCCAGCACAAATAGGATCTTCTCTTATTTCGAGCTGTGGAAGGCCTTTGAGCATCTCCTTACTCATCATTACTTTCCATTGTTGATAACTAACATGCCCCAGTCTTGCATGCCATAAGTCTGCAGTCTCATTCTTACGAGTTTTATCTACATATGCAGACTCTGCTGTTATAACATAGAAAGACTCCAGTCGCCTTCCTTCCATTATGGGTGAGCCCAAAGGTTTTCGAAAATTATAGACTTTCACATCCTCTGGGCCGAACACCACATAATGTCCATTTCTTGGCAGTTGTGATACTGACAAGAAATTTTTCTTCATCCCAGGCACGTGCAAAACATTTTTCAAGTGAATTTGATTAGAACTGAAGTGAGGTGTAATGATTGTCTTACCTACATTCGTGACCTCGAATTATTAGCAGTTACTACGTCCTTTATATTCAGACAGATTAAGGAGTTTATCTTTGTCTCCTGTCATATGATTGGAGCAACCAGAATCAACAATCCAGTCTTGATCATAGTCGAACACTTTCTATTTTGGAACTGCAATTAGTGCTCCTTCCGTCGAGGCTTGCCATGGGCTTTTTCGTCTTCAATCACCACTTCTGCGTCCCATTCTTCCGATCTCTTGTCTTCTGTTTGGGAGATTGCCCTCTGCTTGCCTTTTAGCCCAACAATCTCTTGCATAGTGGCCTCTCCTGTAACAATTGAAGCATTCGAACATTTGTTTTCTAGCTTTTGTAGAGAGGTATTGCTTTAGTTGGGCTCCCCCTACTTGAGGGCTCCTGAATTGTTGTGAGCTTCCACGTAGTTGGAAACTTTTGCCATGTTGTAGTCTTGGTCTATCTTCTCTTTAAATAAGTAGCACTTCTAGTGCTAGGCCTGCTTCTTCTTCTGTTACTAAATAATGCTTCTTCCTCTTCTTCTTTCTTGATACTAGCACCACTATTCTCCAACCTTTCGCTTTCCTCTCCTTCTTCCGGGATAGCATCTTCTATGGCAACACTCTCATGAGACAATAAACAAGACGATAGGTGAATCTAATTTTTTGTAAAACTCGAACTTCTGTAACCTACAAAGAAACTACTAAAACAGAAAAAACAGCAGGAAAGAAAATGAACTCAATTTATGCCACCTAGCATAGTCTGGATCCGCTTAAGCCCTCATAAGCCTCTCCCCCTTTGCAGCCCTATGACACAGGGTGACGGTTCTTTTCCTGTCTTCCTTCTCTGACTATACTTACTGACTGATCAACCAAAGGGAGAGTATGCTTTTCTAATCAAGCCAGCGAGCCGACAGCACATCTCATTCATCCAAGAAGTACCTCTCTCTGACGCTTCCGACCCTTCGCTACCGCTCCTTGGACATACCAATAACTGACTGAGGCAGATGAAGGCAGGACACAGTGACTGACCGACCCCATAGAGGGCAGGAAGGCCCATAGTGTGAAGTTGTCACTAACCGAGCCAAGGGAGAAGAGAGGGAGAGCAGGCTCGCCTATGGGACTGGGCATATGAGAGAGAAATGGGACTACGGCCTAGGCCTATGAACTGACTGGCCTATAGGAAAGCCAAGTACGAGACCAAGCCAAGCCTTGCCTGATTGCCTGAGCCAAGGGAGAGTCGCCTACCCGAGCCAAGGGCAAGCCAAGCCTGATTTCCTAAGCGAAGGCTCAAGGATAGGCCCTCGGCCCACGCCTATGAACCGGTATGAGATGTACCTCCGAAGGAAAAGAATGTCTTCTGCCCATAGCGGAGCGTCAGTGCGTCAGTATGTACCGCCAATGATTTGAAAGTATGAACAAGGGGTTGTGGGGCTAGGCCTATCCCTATCGCCTATGAGAGGGACGGGCCCATCAGTTGGGGAATGTATGTACTCGGTACTCGGATATGTACTCGTATGGAGAATGAACCGCCAATTCCCTTCGGTTGGTTACATGTGCTGGTGGGACTACGTCAGCTGAGCAGCGAGCACGCGGCTTCTTGATGTGCCTAGCGAGCGCCAAAAGCTCCTTAGCCTATACTCCCGCTTCTCTATTCGGTCTTTTATCTCACCCATGCGCATCGAAAGGCGCTTGCTGGAATAGATGGGCTTTGATGGGAATGTGGCAGCCTCTGAACATGGGCTGGCTAAAGCTTAATGTTTTTTCCACATGTTTGCATGGACGGGCAGTGGGCTTCACAGTGCCACCAGGGTCTTTTCTTGACTGCAGGGTGCCCGGTGATGAGCAGGGAAGCATATCCCAGGTTTGAGTTCATATGGACTGCATTCTTGGATTTGATTGAGATGAATGTTCCTGTGCGAGTCCTCGAGCAATCATGCATTCGATTTCCATGTTGGAGGGCAGGAGTCGGCCAGGCCTTCATGAAGAGAGATTCCGCAATGCTTCTTTCATCTTTCCTTTTCTTCGATCTTTAAGATCATAACCTTCCCTGACGCTCTGATATTCAGTTGAACGATTTGACATCATCTCCACGTCTGTTGGATATGAACTCGAAACACGGACAAGTGTCTGTTTGGCGAAGTGACCAACGTTTGTATTCTACGTATCCGCCCGGGTAGTATCGATACCACTGGTTTGTCCTAGGTTGATGAATCCCATGCGGAGCTGATCTTCCGTCTGGTGACTCTTAGGGAAGGAGTTGACCCTCGTCGGATTCCTAAGGTCGAGGACCAAAAGAAAAGAATAGCAAAGGCGGCTATAGTCATCCTTTATTCTTTTGGCTCCTTTCTTTGAGTTGAGTTAGTGAAAATTTCATGTTAGATGGAGCGAAATTGATAGCAGCCGGAGCTGTAGTAAGTAGAAGGAGTCAAAGGAGCTGGTCTTGTCAGAGCCTGAATCTTTTCCTATAGTCGAGTTCGTACCTGTGGTCTTGCCTTTGCGTCGGCTGAATGGTTGAATAAAGTTCTTTCTTTTCCTTTCAGTTGCCATTTCAATGCTCGCCTATTCTGCTCTTTGTCGATTGCTTGGTTTTGTATGCCGGTTGTGCCTAGCTGACAGGCAGGTACAGGACGAAAGTAGAGGATAGGGACGGGAAATCAAGGTATAGGTGCGGGTGATACGAACGAAAGGGCTTTAAAGGAAGAATATGAAAGTCGAGGGGCCGGTGAAGAAAGCGATGGAAGGAAGAAGGTCCAGAGTAAACTCACGTGGCAAGCTCCTTCCTAATAAGGTAGGTTACTAGACCAGCACCCTCAGCTGCGCGAGTTTGATAGTAGGGAAGGAGACAGACCAGACGATAGGCACAAAAGAATAAGAGGACAAAGCCATGAAATCAGACCCATGAACTGGCACCTCTTCACCCCCTACTCTTTGAAGCCTCAACAACCCAACCTACAATTACTACCAAAAAACTTTCTATTGAAGGAGGCCAGCGGAGCTCAAAAAGAAGGCGACCGCGACGCAAGCAGATGAGTTGGCAGAAGTGCTAGGAGAACCGATCCTACTAACCGCAGCCTTCGAAGCAATCAGCTCCGAGCGGACTCACCCCCCCTTCCTGAAAAAGTGTCAATCCAGAAGGGAACCCGCCCCAACATTGTATCCCCGCCCGAGACAAAAGAGTCATTACTTGGATAGCGGAGGATCAAGAAAGGCCGCTATTCTCACGGATTCTGCAAACGGCCGGAGTCGGAAGGGTGACTCGCACGCACTCGTCTAAGGCTGCTCAGAAGGGAGGGCTGAAGATACTTATGCACGCACTAGATGGCAAAACCTAACATAGACAGAGATGGAGCTGAATGAGTGAGAAGGACTCAACAATTGGGAACAGGGGCTAACATATATATACATGAAGCGGGGGCTTGGCTTAGGAAGCCGTCACTCGGCCTCTGACTAACCAGGAGGCCGGGTACAGAAGAAAAATCAATGAGGAAGTTCTGTCTTGTGTTTAAAGGGTGAGCTTGCGCTCTGCCGGCCATTGGTTGGAATAGGCGGGCGCGCGCAGGGTGGCTTGCGCTCATCCAAGCCATTCATGGCGGGCGGTCGAAGGTAGCGAGACAGCGCTAGCTAAGCCACTCCACTTGTTTATAGAGAGTTGACCCAAAGAAGACTATTGAAGCAAGCCCTACCGATTCAATACTAAAGGCGAACAGCCCTACACTTCAGAAAGAGAGAGTACCAAAGGGTTTTTAGAGAGTTGGATGGTGAAGTAGAGTCATCATTCTTCTCAGGTTCTCATAGGTCTCAATGGTCAAATATAGAATATCAGAATCTCATTCTTGTCAAAGTCAAGTCAAGTGAAGAGTGGAAGGGAGATGAAAAGATGTTGATTAGTGATGAATCAAATACAGATTGTAACGGTTACTAAGAAGGGCCGAGAAGTTATCTTCGGTGGTCAAAGTAAGCTACTCCCACCTCTGACTCATGATCATGCGTCAGATGTCTTTCCGGGAAACGGAATCCGAAGAGGGTGAAGGAGTGGTGGAGGCAATGGTGATAGGGATCGACCCAGCGTACGGGAGGGAGTTGAGATAGGGGAGGAAAATTCTTTGATGCGTTGACCGTCCCCTACGGTTTGAGTTGATTGGAGCATAGATCAGTCACAAGGTCTGATGGCTTTGATCAGGCGCCTACTCCTCGAACTTCCACCTCCTAGAACGAAAGAAAGAGGAACTCTTTTTCAAGACCTCTACTTGAGGAGTCAGCCAATAGAGAAAGACTGAGACCGGCATGGCATTATTTAGTAGTTTGACCAGCTTGTTCACTACCTTTATTCGAGACTGTAAGGCCATAAAAAAGAAGTTTGCGCTGATGAGCGTCTTGTTAGGACCTACCTTAGCCTTTGCTGTCGTCCAAGGCACTGACGGCTCTAATACATTCTCTGTGTTAGGCCCCCCCTTGGGTTAACCGGAGCTGGTCAGCCTTTAGGTCTTTACTCTTCGTAGCCTCTCCTCGCCTTATCCCTTCACAAAGTGGTGTGGCTCGCGGCGGAGCGGGCCGGTGGGGATCCCTTTGAGGCCTATGCCGTTCTGGGTGACGATGTAGTCATTACAGACTTTCTCAAGCTTACAAGTGAAACATAGTCAAAACCTCCTCAGTTGTTTTCAAGACCTTCGAGTTTGCGAAGAGATATCGGACTGAAGGTGGTCGGAAATCTTTCTCACCGATCTCCATGAAAGCCATGTTGATGTCTCGGTGGCCTTCTTGCTATCCAAGACAAGTACCAGATGAGGACATTTTACACTCTGGCTCGTTTAGGGGGCGCTGGCTATCGTGTCCTAGCCTCGCTGAACCATAAGCGGTCTCGTCACTGGGATCGTATTAAGGTTATGGCTGAGAAACCTACTCGCAGCAGTTCTTACCCATGATCGTTTTGGCTGATGCGGGGTTACCCCTGTGGTCCATACTTGAAAGGCTATCTATTTGCTTTCGTAAGGTCTGAGTGAAAACTGCAGGAGTGAAAATGACCTCCTGAAGATCTCACCTTTGATGGAGAAGTCGAGATCAATGAAAGGACGATGATCCGAAGATGGAACCTGGCTAGAGAATCTTCTTTGGTATCAAAGATTGCTTTAAGGCCCTCTTTGATGTTTGTTGAAACCTCATCGAAGGTTAAGGATAGTAAGAACGAAGACAGAGATCTTGCTTTCTCTTTGTAGGGAAGTCAACAAATTCTATTGTTACCTTAGATACCTTTATCGTAGTAGGGCAAGCGACTCCTATTCATTATCCAACTTGATAAGCGAGCTCACTCCTTTCCCTTGCCGGAAAAAGAAAGTCCCCTTTCATTCAGTGGATGAGCCCCATTCCTTTCCTTTTTTGTTGAGGGCCTTGAAGGCAGGTCCAGGTCGAGCCTTCCATCCCTCTATGTCTCCTATCTCCTATCGTCACGGAAGGTACAGATACTGATCCGGCCGGATTTCTAAAATCGAAAAAGAATAAATAGGTTCAATAGCTGCCATTTCGAGTGGCGGAGTTTGATGAGAGTTGCAATGGCAACACAGAAATGTTTAAGAGAAAACTATTCTACCCTTCACAGTGGGAGAGCTGGGAAGAGTCATGCAAATACCAAAAGAAGGAGCGGGGCATATCAGAATTCAATAGACTGTGAAAGAATTCTTGGCAGAAGGAGATGAAGAACTTTAGCAGTGAATCACTATAGGAGCGGACTGGGATCCTGGACTACGGATAGGAGCAGCATAGAAAATTCCATGAATAGAAAGAGTTGCTTGGACGTCTCATGATATGATCTGAAGGGCCATGTGTTGTTCAAACTCGGCCGAATCCTAAATACTAAAGTCAAGTGCAAGAAGAGATTACGAATATGCGAGAGGCAGGTATCATCTTCGAAGTCAAGAAAGTCACTGGCTCTCCTATTCTGGTGGCCCAGAAACCTGGCGGGAAGATACGGAGGGTAACAAAGAAAGAAACTTTCCCGCTTTTGATCGTCGGAATCGGAAGTCAGATATCAATTTTTTTTGGTCGAACTGAGACTACAGAAGACTTCTTTCTAATCGAATGCCTTTTGGACTATGCACCGCTCCCGCTATATTCCAGCGGGTATTTAACTATCTCTTTGACCAATTGGCTGAGGGACCGACGTGTTTATGGGCAAAGAAGTTTCAATCTCTACAAGAATGTATGGAGGTATGTAAGTTTTCTTCGTTGTCTAATAATCCTCTGAATCTGTTGACATGGTTCATCAAGGGAAATGACTTGGGTGGTATGTGAAGAAGGATTCAAAAAGGATCTGGATAAAGTCCGCGTGATAACAGGCGATGCCGACCCCTAAAACCGTTGGAGGAGTCGGTCGCCGATTGATTCAGAATTGTTCTAATCTTGCTCATCCCTTTGAATTTATGACGGTCTTACTTGAGGACAGGATTCATTTTTTTAGCATGCAGATGATTGGTTACTGCACCTTATTCTATTGTTTCCAGATTGGAAAAAGGAATTCCATGTTCACGTGGATGCGCTATCGGGTCTACCTTGGCACGACGAAGGGCTGAGTCTATCAAGAATCCTATATATATATACTTTGCCAGTCGGCGACTATCTCCAGCGGAGCGCAATTCATTTACGAGAGAGAGGGAAGGTCTGGCTATGGTGTATGCAGTACTGTAGTTTAGGCATTCTCTCTTCCACGAAATTCGTCTTTGGATCACCGACCTTGGTCAACAGAGACGTAATGACTTTGATTGAAGGATTGTGACGAAAGCAGTAAGAAGCATTTCACAGTCAGCAGCGGACCAGACTTTGGTTTGGTGAACCTCTCGACGGAGTATTGGATGATCTTCCAGATGCCACTTTGTTCGAAACCCCTGTTCCGTGGCCTATATTCTTTATTATCTTCAGACTGGGGTTCAGCGCGGAGGATTCGATCCTATCAATCTTTCAATGGGGTGGGAGCAGATCGAATTTCATTCTTCGTATATGCATTAATCCTCACGAACGAGGAAGGGTCATGACAGAGGGTTTGGCAGGTGGACATGTAGGTGCTGATGCTACTGCCCGGAAAATGGGATTGGCTGGCTTATGGTGTGGTGGCCCACGCTCTTTATGGATTTCAGAGATTTTGTCAGGACTTGTGATGCTTGTCAGAGGACAGGGAAGCCCGTGCACTGAAAGAGAATTCGGCCAGGAGTACAGCCTTGTTGATATACGAGGAGAAAAAAAGTCAAACAAAGATCAAAGACTTCCCTATTCATTTTTCATAGCTCAAAGGAAGTCGAGTCCATATTACAACGAGCGAATCCTTTACAACCAACAAGGTCTTAATTAGTATGCTTACTCAGTGCTGTGAAACCAATGGTGAGGATTGGTCACATAGGTGACCTACTGTTGGGCATATAATAAAACAACCTAAAAAACGAAAAAAGACTCCTCGGTCACCAGTCTACGATTGGCAGTACCGTGGGAGACATAGAAAGCGATCGTGTGTTACACAAACCATCCCGAGGAAGATCGCAACCGCCTGTGCAAGAGCAAGAGCGTCAAGCTTGGCATGATAGGCATCAGAAACCCATTGGAAATATTAACACATTTGACTTAGCGCCTGGAAAGCTTCAAACCAAGTGGTTAGGACCATACAGGACACATAATGGCGCAGTTCAGTTAGAGGTGGGTCATTTTCTTTATTTAGATAGAGGCAGCAGTAAATGGTGTGTCACCCTGGACTAAAACAGATCATCCGGTAGGACTTCTAAAGAAGACCTGATTTCAGTCATCAATCCATAGTAGATCCAGATGACCCGATAGACTGTCCACACGACAAGTGTCCGTTTATCGGATCTAAATTACGGTTTCCTTGGAAAGTGTGGATTTGGAAGACCAACAATACAGGAAAATGGATCAGAGGATGAGGCATAATAAAGACTCGTCACTCTATCTGACATATGCAAGAATTCAGTCTGTTTTGGACTGGTGGATTTTCAAGAGGGCACAGGAAAGGTAATAGAAAGTCCCAGCCACTGCGAAACCTTTGAGATGATGTTCCGGACGGTCCTTGCAACATCCCGAAGGACGGAGCCCTTACTTAAGGGCTAGGCCCTTACGGATGGGTTAGCCCTGATACGCCCTTACTCCAGGGTGGGACCTTACAGCCCTCACCTGTTCTTGTTCTTCAGCCGTCTCCACCCTCCGAAGACTGACTTAGCCATATCATCTGCTCTTCCTGCGAAGGTTAGGCAACCATTTCCCGACAGTCACGGACGATCCAACTATCGTGGCGCTTGGAGAACTAGGCGGTTGCCCACAAATCCGGCCGATCAAGTAAGTGGAACTTTATGTAGTTAAAGAGTGTTGAACTTTTTTAAGAAAAACAAGAAACATTCTAAGTCCACTTATAGAGAAGCAGATCATTAGGTATCGAAGATGGATATCTCGTAGACCTGTATCCGAGAGAAGGTCCTTTGGCTCTTGGAAATGCGTGACTAAAAGGTGGTGGCGGCACTCGCTCGGCTCGGGAATGGATACAGTTTAATTTCACTAAAATAGTCTCATTAGCTCCTGAGGTATGTTAAATAGTAGTACTAGCTAAATTCTATATTAGTAGGGAATATAGATCAATTAGTAGATTGTGTCTCACGCATATACTAATAATATGAAATAGAATCAACTACATTTTCTTTTTCTTTATTTAGATTTTTTTAAGAAAAAAAAGACACCCATCAAATTCGTCATGGGTAGGGACATGCCGATAGTTTCATAACTATAAGAAATGCTGACATGGATAAAAAAGGAAGGGCTCGAATAGCATCTACTAATATCACCGAGTGAAAATACTTCTACAAACATTGGTACGAGAAGGTTTTATTGAGGAGGGAACATTTCTTTTTGGTCTTCGAACTAGTCATTAATGGTCGGCAACATGGGTACCCTTTTTCGGTATGCGTTGCGAACACTTTCATTTTTAGCCTCTCATTCTCATCTTCTCTGGAGAAGCTCAAATCGAAGGGATAGAGCAGATGGTCCAACTACAGAACTTCTTCTTTTTCATTACTTCCATGGTCGTGCCTCGTGGCACGGCAGCACCCGTACTATTGAAATGGTTCGTCAGTAGAGATGTTCCCACAGGTGCCCCTTCTTCCAATGGGACTATAATTCCTATTCCTATCCCTGAATTCCCTTTTTTGGTCTATCTACATTCCAGGAAATTCATACGCTCCATGGACAGAGCTAAAAGTGGAGTCTTGGTCAGAGCAAGCCGCCCTATTCTATTACCAGACATAATGGGGAGAAGCTCATCCGCTAGAAATGCTTTATTTCGTTTCGTTCCCCTTCTTCATTTCCTTCTTTTCGAATCCATGGGGGACTTGTCATATTTAGAATCTTTCTGCGGTCTGCTCAGTTTACAATTCTTTCGTACTCTCTTCTCTTTACCACGCGATAGGTCAGCGAAGCGTGAGCGGGCGCGGAGAAGGAAAGGCCAAACACTTCGGCCTAAGGGGAATGAGCAAGGACGAAATGACAAGATGAGGTGCCCCGGGCACCCCCATATAGAAAGAAGGGTCGAAGGTTTTGGGCCTGTAGCTTTGGTTTTGGGTTCGTCGAGTGGTGCTTCTTTGGGAACACCAGAAATCGGGCTTGAAGCTCTCGCCTTACCAACGAGCCGACTGCTGATGGCTGTTGGTCACGACTACTACAAAAAAGTGAAGATTCATCTTCCTATTTCACATGGAGGAGTGTGCATCTTTATGTTGGGTGTTCTTCTGTCGTGCGACCCGCTGGCTTATGTGCGACCTGTGGCCCACGCCTCCTATTTGTTCAGGGCGGGCGGCGTGAACTCTGATTCGATCCGGGTATTCAATCCCGCCGCTGAGATGCTCAGTTGACTCCTTAACCTTGATAGGAAGATGGCTTCTTCCAAAATTCGTGCATAAGGGTAAGGAACTTTGGATGAACTATTTGAATGGGTCTAAGCCTCGCTGCTCGGAAACACCCAGTGCTGACCACACTGAGAGAGACGAAAGCGCAGGTAATGCCAGTTGGCGAAGTGGCGTTAAGCATCCAAGGCGGTACGCAAAGAGAGGTCGTGATGATATCATCTACGTCCGTACCGCTCTTCGTGGAGTAGATCCCGCATCCAACCAACCCTTTAACACTCAGGGAACGGGAGAATTCCCACTACCGCTGGCAGGCCAGCCGGGCCGTGAGCGCGGTGGGAACGGGCTTCCCAAAAAGCCAACCCCGGCCGGGGTCAGCATAGAATGAAGGGGACGGCCCGTCTGATGTGTTGGCAAAGAAAGCGGGTTGCGGGCGGAAAAAAGCGGACGTGGGGACTCGGGTTCGGGGCGCAGCGTAACTAAGAGAGCCATTCCATTTAGGGCGAGACAGAATGGGCGGGCACGAGCGGTCTGGTGTCCGAGCCGATTGGTCAGACGACGACTGCTGCACTTATTAGATTAGTATTAGCCGCCCGGTGGGATGGAATAGAAAGAAGGCGAAGCGCTATAGGGCCGGTTTTCATTTGGTGGGGTACTTGCTTCTTCACAAGCTTAGGTTTTGGGTTCCTGTCCGTCCCGACCGGCTGGGTCTCCCCATCTCTCCTCAACTTCCCCCGGTCTTCGGCCCGAGCTGTATGAGGCAGAAACTCGTCCCACGTACGGTTCGGAGGCCGAGCCCCACCCCAGCAAGAATGGTGCGGCTTAGGTCAACTAATACGAATAAGATACAGTTCACTCAACGATTGCCTTTGGGTTCCGAACTCCATATGGGGAAGGAGCGTTGTTGTTTGCGAGGTCTCGATCATTTACATGGACCCACTTCTCATTCCATTTGTGGGAATTTGATGATTTATAAACCGTCCCCAACGAGCAATCGGTTCATGTTTGAGCATGATGAATCACTTCGTGCCGACCTCTTGCCAATAAACTTTCCTGCCTCATATGAGAATGGAAAACTGGAGCATTTTCTGCATCGGTGGATGAATAATATAGAACATAAGCATTTCATGTTTACCATGTTCCCAGAAAAAAGATACTTTTTTTCCATTCGAGAAAGGACGAGCACGACTGAAGTGGCTATACATACAAATCCATTTACGGATCTATATGCTTCGATTGGAACTGGAAGTTCAAGAACTGGCGGCTGGTATACCACCATAATGAAACTGCCTTTTCTTTTTAGTATTCGGATAGGATTTCTGTTGGCTTCATCGGGAGGCTCGCGTAGTTTGTTACGTCAGCTCCAAAAGGAGAAGTTGCATTGGAATCGAGAAAGTTCCGTTTAGTTCATAACTGCATAAATGGAGTCAAAATAGTGGCTGCGGCGCATCGAGGTATATAATTAAGTCTTCCTTACAGATGAAAGTGGCCGTGAGCCTTAGCTAACTGTATATACGAACCGATCCGACGGATATATAAGCCGTAGGGACATAACCTTTTCCAGTTAGTCTTCCCTTTTTCGTTCATAAACAATAGTTGAGCAGAAGGCTCAGCCAGGTCTTGCCATCCTATCACCTGATCAAGGGCCCGCCTTTTAGTGATTCTTAAGTGGTACAAAAATGGAGAATGACCCCAAAGGGCAGGGATGGTAGCTAAAGATCGGGATAGAGATTCAGTGTGAGCTAACCGAGCCTGCTGCTGACGGCAGTCGCAGGAGAAGCGTTGAAGAAGCTGTAGTTTAAGCCTCAGTCCTTGATCCTGCAGCTTATCCAGTCGAATAAGCACCGGTGGACAGAGGTAGATACAGAGCCGCAGACCTCGATAGCGAGATCCAGTTTACCAATAAGCAAGCACAGCTACACCAGTGAATCGAATCCAATGGTTACCGGCAGACAGCGGCAAGGGCTACGGTAGCAAAAGTAGCAAAGGCAGGTACATCACAAGTAGATAGGGTTTCAGCAGCAGATCCTAATAGAAACAAAGACAAAGCCCGGGTCTGATCCAGACGCGTACCTAGGCGGCGCAGCATCCCTTCGAGTTGCGAAGCCATCCCCTTCTACTTACTGTTCGAGACCCCGATTTTGACCCATAAGCAAGCCCATTGCCGGCTAAGCCGAGCCATGCTACCAACCAATGATCCAGCTGCTTCTGTTGACTATGCAGTCTATGCAGTTGGTTCTGTCGCTCCAGCGGAAGAGTCAGCAGCATAGCCTGTTCCTGGGCCAGCTGCATAATCACGTATGGTTGCAAGTGATCCAGTTGCTTCAGTAGAGTACGTTGATCCAGATACATACCAATATCAAAAAAATGATCAAGACCAAGTGCCAGTAAAGACAGATCCATAGCCCGCGGTAGCAACAGATACATACCCCTAGTCAGATCCATGCCCGGATTCTCGTGAGTGTGATTCAACAGAGTCTTCTGCTCGTGATCGATAGCCTGATGAATACGACCCTCGTGCTCGAGAGGCAGATCCAAAGCCAGTAGCTTACCTAGGAGCATACTTCGGTGACGCATATATAGCGGCATAGCCCTTGACGGTGGAAAATTCTATTGATATCCACCATCAGTTTACCCAGAAGCTCAGGTGGAGGGAGCAGGGGGCCTTGCGCCTAGGCCAGTCCCGACCTTCGTTAGCTATAATAAACTAAAGTCCTTCCATACCCACCATAAGTATCTGGGGAGACTGCTGCGGATACAGATTTACCATAAAAAAGGCTGCTACTGAGGCAGAACCCGCGCGGAGCTAGGTTGGGTTTCCTTTGTAGTAAATGATCGATTTGAGAGGCTCAATCACAGAATCCAAATCGAGGGCATCCATTTGAGTTGTTGTGGTACCCCCAACTGATCGATGAGAGATTTTATCGACTGAATGCTCGCCATGCTCAATCGCTGCAAGAGTTGGTCTTCGAAGCGTTGATAACACGACCATGTTCGTTGGTAATCTGCTTTGAATGGATGTTTCGGGCTTGCAGAAAGCCCACTCGGAACCTGACTTAGCCACTTCCAAGTGGCCCATGCCCACCCACCTTTACCTCTCCTTTCGTTCCCTTCAGTCCTTTCTCAACTATTTGAATTCCGAATATACCTGCTGAGACTGATTTTCTCTCGACTATAGTTGCGATCTCTAAGCGGGATTTTCAGTCATCTATCTTTTTTCTTTCTAACGCGAGTGAAGAACGAGTGTTGAGCGAGTGAAGTGCCCCATAAGCTATAAGGGCGAGCTTTATGTAACAATTTCTTTAGCAGCAATTGAACTGAAGGTTCCAAGTGCATCCAGCAGGAATCGAACCTACGAATTTGCCTCCTTATTAGGTTGGGCGCTTTAACCATTCAGCCATGGATGCAAAGCGAGTAAACTAGGTTTTTTTTGGTATTCCTTCTCGAGCTTCGATTTCTTCCGTTAAGGGAGATTCGGGAAAAGATGGAATAGGAAGACGTGTTTCCAGAACGAACAAGATAGGGGTGGAGAAGGGGGAGTTAGCAAAGTTGGACAGGATTGGAATGGGCATAGGAACATGTATTGATGTACCAGATCGGCTAATGCTGCTAGGTTGATGCGATGTATTCCACCAGTTGACTGGAGACTTTATTATTGGTATATCGATCGGTCCTGCACGGATTGAAATAGGAGCCGGTTCGACAGGAAGCTTTTGAAAACGCAGTGCACCCAGGTAAATAAGGAACAAGATGAATACAGAAGTTAAGCGAGCATCCCACACCCAAAAGGTACCCCACATAGGCCTTCCCCGAAACCCCCCAGTCACTAAGGTAAACAAAGTAGAAAAAGCACCAATTTCTGTACCAGTTCCGGAAGAGCGAAGAAAAAGGGGATGTTTTGTTAATGGGAACAAGGAACAGTTTATTGCCGTAGCAAGATAAACGAAAATACTCATCCGAGCCGCAGGAACATGTACATATGATATACGAGAATTTCCACCTTGTTGAAGATCTGGTGGTGCTACCAGAAGACTTGAATGAATAGCCATCGCTGTTAAGAACAACCGAGATCCAATGAGAAATTGCGCGTAACCCCTTGTCTTTGACATAAAGAAGGAAGGTTTCCATAACGAAATGGACATGTGAGAATTTGGTCCTTGCCTTGCGTTTGGAACAAGAAAGACATGGATGTATATTCCATACGCAATCAAACTATTTTGAAAAATGGGTAGTTGTCTTCTTGCGAAAGAAAGTGCAATTGCCTATCCTCGTCCAGGGGCCTCATTCACATATGAGAAAAGATTGCTTAGACTTTCTACAGTGTTTTGACTCGGAAAATGACTAGATCACACCGAGTTGGTCAATCCAAGATTCTAGATTAGGGGAGCCGCAAGCCATTTGCGCGCCGGAATGCCTCGTCTGTAAAATGCGAGTAGAACTCACGGTAGATCTCACTATTTCTACCCTGCAGGTTGAGCTGATGAATAAAAGTATTTAGACTGCCATCCATGATATGCTGCTGATAAGCATGGAGTAGGCCGCTAACAGGTTCAACCTTTTCCTGTAGAAAGTGATAAGCCTCCTGTCTGACATTAGTAGATGGTGAAAGTGAAAGAATTTGGTGAATATTCTGCTCACCAAGCATCAGATTGACTAGTCTTTCTTGCAATAGACCCTTGCGCTCTAATACTCGGAGCTCAAAATATTCAGCATCAAAAATCTCTCGATACTGTTGTACATTCGTTGCTTGATCGAGGTGCTCTCGCACAAGCCTTTCATAATCCCCGGGATTAGTCTGGGGGGGCAAGCTATAGTAATCCCGGTTTTCGAGAACCCTTATCCTCTCATATAGCTCAGCTTCGTTCTCGGCCGCGATCACGGCTCTAAACGTTCCTAAAGATTCACTGCTTGAAGAAGACTCCAGGGCAGGAAGACTTGTCGCCCCTCCGCCTGAGTTGCCACTATCTGAAGATACATTCCAAATAAAGGGGGATAAGACGGCAATTGAAATACCTAATAAAGCACAAATCTTTTCGCAAAAGAAGACGCGAAAGAGAGAAGATATTAAAAATATTAAGAGAGAAAGAAAAAGGAAAAAAATCCTACTTTTTTTTCGTCGGATTCTATAAACTAGAATAAGACTAACTAAAAGCACTAATAAAAGAAGGAGAAATTCGGGGGTTGTTATTAGAGCTCTTCCTTCTTTTCCTAAAAAACGTCCGAAAAAACCGGCTACGGAACTACCGAGCAGAGGCAAAAAGACAATAAGTAGATACATAAGATCTTTTCTTTTCATCAAACCAAAAAAGCAGAGAATGAAAGAGCGGCCTGTCATAAACAAGAATAGCAGACATGTGTTAAGCATATCCACTTTTCGTTTTTTTATTCACTCATGATCGGGTTTGGTCGACCCGATATGGATATTTCACTGTTGATCTGGCCTGGTCGACCCAATCAACATATTGAAGGATGGGACCTTTTCTCGAAAAACTCCGGATCCCATTTGATCATAGTCAAAATGATGCAGAACGATATGCAAGAGAGACAGAAGGTAAATCAAATGGATCAGAAAGAATGGAAGAAATTTCTATATGAGAATGAGAAACTACAAATGTTTTCTCTATCTATGGAATTCGATGAGGAGGACTGTGGTAGTTCTTCTACGAAGGACAGAGGTAGTTCTTCTACGAAGCACAGAGGTGGTTCTTCTACGAGTCTAGCGCAACCATCCTCTCGTCTGCCTTCGTCTTATGCTTCCTTTCATATTTTCTTACGCCGACATATTATTGAGCAACTACGAGCACTATTTAGAGAGCACCCTCGCCATTTCATCCCTCACCATTTAAAGCACTCATCATCATCCAAGTCGTCTTACATTAAGATTGCTTTTACCTTTTATCCCGGTCTGTCTGAGTGGGGGTGGATGCTTCAAAATTTGAAGTTACCTTCATCCTTAGATAGGTTGTATTATCTAAGTCATTCTCTTGGTTTATCTTATTATCGTAGACCTCTTTCTTCCAAATCGTTGTTTTCTTATAGCAGTTCCGGGGCTGGTTTGCGTGGTTTGGTCAATGACGAAAATCTTGGTGGAGGTCAAATCTTATTATCACGGTATGGTAGGGCGTTTCTTTGTTCTGGTCTGCTTGGGCATTGGTTGTACAGTCTGGTACATGTTAGAGCCAAGCTCAATCTTAAATGGTGTCCCCAAGGGTGACTTCTTTGCTCCTGTCTCGTATGAATCATTTATGAATATGGAATATTATGCGCCTGGCTATCATAGGGTTGGTTTTGTTGAAAGTCAGGAGCTTTCTGCATCGGTGGAGTCGGCAATGGAGAATGAGCTTCCTTTTTCGCAGATAAGAATCCCAGCAACCGGCCCAGTACATAAGGCTGTCAGTTTAGGTGTGATGGTCGTTTTCTTTCTTGCGGTAGGTCAGGTTCCAAACGTTTATGGAGCAATTAATGTATAGTTATAGGATGATTGGCACAGTTTCTAAGAGTAGTTTAGTTTATACTCATACTTCGTCTTTTCAGTTTCTTCCTTCCCCTACCATTCTTTTGACTAGATATTTTAGTACAGTAGAATGTTCACTTGTGCAGCTGTCTGCTGATATTGACTTTATCTATAAAGATTTGACGGAGAGTCTTCAATTTCGTATGTCTCGCTACCGATTAGCTGTTATTCAACAAAAAATAGTTTCAGGTTTATACGTTCTATCTCCGCTACAAGTAAAGTACATAAAGAAGGTGGATCTCACTCTGTTTTTACATGATACGCTACCAGATTGTCCAGATATCATGCTTGGGACAGGCTCTGATCCTGATATGATTTTCGTGGTTATGCCTGAGAAAGAGGATGTATTGGTGTTAATGGGATTATCCCTAATGTTATTTCGTCTTTCTCATGGTCGCTTGCCAAAAGATGGTTACCGATTCGAAAATCAGGTTGATTCCTTTTATTACAGTCTTCAACAAATGGGAAAGGTGGATAGACTGTACAGGCTTGACTTAAATGCATCATTAAGGATGATTCCAATCAGTCAGATTTTAGATAAGGTTAAGCCTTTTGTTGGAGATGGTTCTGTTTATAAACTCATTTCATCTTTTCTTTCTCTCCCAATCATTGATGATGATGGAAATCATAGGCCTGAAATCCGCTTTGGTGGTATGCCACCAGTGGGTGAAATCACGAGGGTCTTATTCAATATAGTCTTAATGGACATCTTCGATCGTGAGTTTCCCAAAAGGTTTCCTGGGATAGCATTTTCTAGATTCAACAATGAAGTTTTTATTTCGACTAGAGGAAATGATGAAGTAATCTTCGACGAGAAAGCTGGATATGCGCTATTGGAAGAACTCAGTCTGGCTGGAAAGATCGTGTCTATTGGACCGGGTGATGATCCCCTTCCGTGTTATAGAAAGATTCTTTTTTTGGACTCTGATAGTAAGGTACACGTGTGCAATCCTATAGAATTTGATTAGTAGCAGGGCTAGTAGGAGTTCCTGTTATGACTCTCGCTTTACCTTTCTCTCTATGCTTTTCTGTTCGAATCCTATCTGTAGATCTTTCCTCAGTCCATTAAGGCAATGGAATTCTATCAATAGTTAAGATATCCTTGATGCAGAGACTTGTTCAGTTCAGTTTCTCAACGTTAGTATGGTCACTAGTTTATTTGCACCTTTCGTCTGACCTACGACCTAAGGCCCAAGCTATGGTCTTCAAAACATGGTAAGAAAGAGACGAAAAAATACCTCTATATTTTTAACCAAAACCACTTTCGTCGGGTTAGGACCCTATGCTGATAACAAGTCCTAAAAGGGCCTCTTAAGCCTTCGTGTCCATATGGAAATGCTTCATTTCAGACCACTCATCTTGTTCTGATTCTTAAACAACTTGCGCTCCGAATGGACTAGCTTGCTGCTCACTGCTTTAACGGGCTAACTGAACTAGTTCTGTTCTCCTTCCTTTCGCCTAATCAAGCTGGCAAGGAAGTTAGATATCCAGTGTAATGCCTCTTTCCATCCGCAAAAAAAGTCTGAAGCCTTCTTCGTAGCAGTTCCAGGTCCTGGGGTTCCAGTTGAAGTAGCTTTCCTTCGGCCTGCCATCCCTAACCCTAAAGCTCTAAGAAGCTAACGATCGCCAGTTCTTTTCAGTACTTCGATGGTTCTTTCTGTCTTTCATTCGCTCTCCAGGACTGGCTATTCTTACCTCTTGCCTTCCGTAACGAGTAAGACTTTCTTATAGTCCCAGTTCCTACTTGACTTACAGCCTGTGGCTAAAATCAAAGTATAGCCCATAGATTTCGTATTTACTAGCACCAGCGTGAGTCGCTTTATACTAAGTACTTGTCCCTACAGACTCCTTTCTATAGAGTGTTTTTTTCTCTTCTCTTTGCTGTCGATCCAGCCGATTCAATTGCAATAGAAGTAATTGAGCCCTTTTTTAGCTATGCCCTGGAAGCAGCAGTAGATAGTTCCATTCCATCTGCTTGCGATCTTGTTGGAGTTGATGGGACTAGACATATTGAAGTATGTGTCAGATTTTTGACCATAAGGAAGAAATGGGTCCAGCCGATAGAATACGGCCCCTTCGGAAGTCAGTGTAAGTTCACTTGGATGGGCTTTGAGTTTTTTGGGGAAGTTGGAGTAGCCAGTGGAGCAGGCTGTAAGTCAAGCAAGAAAAAAGTGCTGATTTCCACTATTATGAAAGTGACCATTCTCCGTGTCGTGGAATGAATCGGCACCTTTAAGAGACAAGATAAGAAGAGAGGTTTCACTTTCACTCTTAATAATGAAAGAGTTTTTTCTGGTTGCTTGCTATGGCAGGTCATTAGCATACACTGGATCGATTGGTTGTTTCCGGGATAGATTGGTACAGGTAGTTCGTCGAGATCCTTTCTTCCATCATTCAATACTATTCCCCTCACATTCTCATTAATCATGAAGACGTATATAATTAATTGGCCAAACAAAATCGAATCTTTGCCTGGGTCCGTACTTTCACGCATTGCAGAAGCGACTTCCTCAACCTTCGCTTCACCTCTCCCACTCTCATCGTGAATAGGTATGAGAAAGGATGGGATCAATTTCCCGTGCCCTAGCTTGGCTCACGAGGTGATTCGGTTGGATTCAGTACCGTCAGGGGCTTCTTTGCTTACAAGCTTGCATTCATTAGGCCGCGCGCGGGATGAGTTGATCGCAAGGCTGGGAGAATAAGAAAGAGCTTTGATATGGTCTCCGGGAATGTTCGAGATGGGACATGGGGGAAAGAGATGCCTTGGCACCTGATGAACCAACCTAATTGGTTAGCGGAATAAGGGACTGGTCTTAGAAATGCAGATAGAAGGCGATGCATTAGCTGGTTAGGGTTCAAGTGCGGCGGAACGAGAACTCTACTCGTTGGGGTTTGGGGAGAAGTGAAGCTTCTTTTAGTGGGCCTCTCGATCGGATCCAGCATATGGAGTTCTGGTTGGTGCTGCCTATATACTCAATCTAAAGTTTCAAAGAGGGGGGTCCCAGTCAGCAAGTACTTCCCCTCTCTCGGTCGATGGCACTGGATTGCCTGGTTTTTCTTCCCTATACCTATAAAGGTTGGAGATGCCTTGCCGGTTGAATCAAAGGATACTGGCTTCAGGGTGAAAGCTAGCCAGCAGAAGAACAAGGAGAGAAGAGCACCTGGTGGGATTGGGTTAGCTAACATATTGGAGGGGAAGGCCGGATGCATAAGTTGACGTTCTTTGGCGTGAGCATAAAAAACACTTGGATGTGGAAGAAAGAACTCCAACTCCAATAAAGGATTCAAGGAATGAATGCAGCCAGAGTACATCACATAGAAGGAATGAAGAGGCGGCAGCAGAGCTCAGGGGGAGGAGTCACTATACCCGCAGTCTATCCTTTTGGTATGAAATAGGCCCTCCATCTATTTGTTTATGCGCTCCAGTAAGCGATTTCGTCTCAAGTGCTGCTTTTTCGTTAGGACTAGACTTCGTTGCTGTGCTGCTCCGGCTTCTTCCCCTTAGAGGAATAAAGGGATTCACTAGATCAAGGAAAAAAGCAATTCAAGCAAGAAGCCTGGAAGGATACCCGACTCTTAGGAAAGCACATACGTAATGGGCTAACGGACGTGAAATGCTTTTGGGGCTACCCGGCGGATTACAACACACTCAAGAGGAGAAGTCTTAGGCGATGACTCTTCAGCTGATACCATTTCAATCTTCCGATTGCCTTAGACGATATATAGGCCTACGGTCCTACACCTCTTCCCATCGACCCGAATTTCTGGAGTCAAACTCAAGGAAAAGGTACCTGAGCCGATTGGAAGACATCGAAAATTCTAATGAATGAGAGAACGAATCAAAAGCGTACCTTACCCTAAGGGGGCGAGGCTATTATACTGTACCGAAAGAACGAATAACATAAAAGGAGATCTTCAATTCGATGGGATTACCTCGCTTACGAAATTTCGAATGACTTTAAGGCGTAGCGACAATGGAATGGGCAGCCACCAGAAAGACCTGAAAGCAGGGGATGAGTCATATTGAAGCACTGAAAGCAAAAGAGGATTACATCTTCTTTACATACAATCTTTCCTAGGAGACCTACGATTTCACTTAAGTTAATTAAGTCCCTTGCTAACACACTAAAATGGAATGGAAAGCTGGAATGCGTCGGTACGAGAGGCCGACGACGATACAGGAATGCTTCCACAGATTAGCACTATGGCAGAGAACGAATAAATGCATCAAAATGGTTTTCTCCCTGGTATTAAGACTAGCCTTAACTGACCTACCTTGATTAGTCCTCCTGGAGAAAAGCAAACTGCTTTTTGTACTCGGAAAGATTCGAAATGTCACTACGAAGAATAGAAGGAATAGAATATAGAATAAACGAATCCATCAAAATGGATTCTTGGGTAGTGAGTGCACTCAATAGCCCCGCCCTGTCCACATCCCCCGGAGCGGAGCTTACTGATCTACCTGAAGAGGGGAAAAGGAATAGGCAAATAAGTTCAATTCGTAACTGAAAGCAGGAAGTAGGCCCTCTCCGTCTTATAAGAGTCAGACTTTTCCTTTCACCTAACCACTCGACTGACGAAGGAGGGAAAGGGAATAGCAGCACTCCCAAAGCAAAACATTTTCCACTCGCAAGAATGACTTCAGGTCCAGAGGAAGACTTTCTTTTTTCGAAAAATCTCATTTTCGGATCCTACCCTATCGGTCGAGTCACTTCATACCTTTCCCTCGGTCACGAACGGTATAAGAATAAGAAGAATGTTGGGCTCTTTCTCTCGTCCATCTGAGGCCGACTCGTATGACCACTCATGCAGCGTTAGCGGGGGGCTCCGCTAAAGCGCGAAAGAGACAGTCCGGTAGGAGACGATATCCGATGCTATTTACCGTGAAATAGGGCTTCCTTCCTTTCCAGATCTGACCCTGCCCTTCCAAAAGAGCAATGCGTAGTCCCCCTCCGACTTGGATGTAAACTCCCCAGACGTAGACGGCTGCCAGATGAGCTTATCCTCCATACCAGCAAAACGAGGCAACTGAATAGATAGAATCTCAAGCTTCACATCTTCTGGAATATTTGTGTTAATATGACCTTTTCTTCTCCGTGGTACCTTCGTGAGTCAGAGACAGTGAAATCGCTGCAGAGTCGTTCGCAGCAAAAACAAAGACTACCCAAACGAATCCCGACTACTCATCGGATCGGATTCTGAACCATGTTTACCGCAAACCTCCTAGCAGCTTAGCCCGGCTCCATAGCCTTCCAAATCTGGAATGGAAGATTTTTGGCTTCCATCCAATCCTGCTTATCCATCTCAGCTTATCCTCGGCTCACTGACCTTAGGTAATCCAGTGAAAGCGGAACCCGAATCAGTCTGACTCCAATGATCCCATCCTAGGCTAGATGTACACGGGGTTGCACGTTTTCCATGTGGGATGGGAGTAATGCCTTCCTGCCGGTTTCCTTTACCACGTTACCTGTGAAAACAGGACTATCGCTTTCTGGATTCTCGAAAGCCTAAATCCCTCACTCAAGCTGGAAAGAAGAACAATCACTGTCTTTGGCATGCGAGACTGGCTAGAAGAGACCAAAAAAGAATCGACCCTTCCTCTTTAGTAGTCTATTCCCAATACTTCAAAGTGGGTCCAGTCTCTTTAGTTGAACAAAGTCTGTAAGCTTGTTTTTACCCCCGTTATCACAGTACTGTAAGGCCAAATAACGTGAGATATAACGCTAGCCAGTGATTGAAGTTAGTCCAGTGAAGTGAGGTTTGGATTCTTAATGTTATAGATAGGGGTTGAAACGAGACCACCCCTTGACCCTAACCAAAGGGGGGCATCCCGTAGAATGAATGAATACTCTTGCTCGGGCTTTTCAGCTTCGGGTGCAGGTGAAACTCCCCTTATTTAAGAAACTTTCGAAACAGGAAACTAGCTATTGACGTGACCAACCTTACTTTCTTAATTAGCGAAACTCCTATGCCTTGAGGATATTTGGTTTGGGTGGCGTAAGGCATGGTGGAAGCCCGAATCCTTTAAACTCTCACATTGGGTGTAAGGTCGTTTTGAGCCTTGACGTGGTAGTTTCAATATCCATCCAAACCTCTCTTGAGAAAGCATTATCGCACCTTACTTATAGAAGCGAGCTCAAACTAGAAAGCGGCTATCCAGTAACATCGACCCTTCCCTTGACAAACCTGCCTTTCTCAAACTCGGGCTTGACTCTCGTTCGGGACATAGGCACGGAACTCGCTGGCCTTCTTTCTTGCTTGATTAGGGATCTTTTTCTTGAGGTTGAGTTTCCCACGTTTTATGGCACTGATCCTTGCTTGCGAACAACATTCGTTACTACGGCACAAACACTGGTGCCCCCTTATCCTATAAAGTGCAAGAAATACTTTCAGACAGGACAGGAATCTAGCTTATTGCACTTTCCGGTCTTAGCCTCTTGCTTGGCACGTTGTCGGAATAGGGGGGACTAAACTTTTAGAAGCTGCTCTTCCCTCTTCTTTGATTTTGGACCAAAAGCGAACTACTTACTTCCGAACCATAAAAAAATGAGTTTCCCGGTATTGGATTTTCTGGCTTAATATAGGCTGATATAGAGCGGGTTATCGGGTTAAGCGAGAAAGATATTGAAACAGGAATTGGGCACTCTAACTGGCTCTAGGAAGAGGTTTCCTTGAGGCATACATACAATAAGGATTCCATACTTGATCTAAGGGGTGCTTTATTTTCATACCTGAAAATGGATCTGCCCCTACACCAGGAAGCAGGGTACAAAACCTGGCATTAGAAAATAGTCTTTCATCCGTCCATCCCATATAAATAGGATCTTACCATAAAGAAGGCACCGAGCTCACTTCCTGCACTGTATTACGAGAGACTCTACTCTGGCTTACTGGCTCTAATTTTCCTGGAAAGTCCTAACCCTCGACTTACGAGCTTTCCCACTTGCAACTTGAACTGTAAAAAGAGGACGGACTATTGGAAATTTGACACCCTCCCCGGCGTCTGTTACAGATGTCCATCCCCTTACAATCTTATCTGACTTGACTGAAGGAACCGTTTACCACTGGAGCTTTCACCTTTCACCATGCGAAAGACTATACACCAGCCCCCCTTGAAAAGACGGCTACAATCACTGGCATCAGAAGAAGAGCAGGAAATGGGAATACTGGATAGCGTATACTGGAAGGGGAAAAGAAAAGGACGAATCTCAATAACCTAACCATAGGAAAGGCGCGTGCTACTTAATGGGTAACCACACCTTATAAAAGGTGACTTATTTCCCCGGGCATAGAAACTGGCGGGACTTGAAGACGTAAGCTGGGCCTATTTATTTCTTTGCTGGACATACTATCGGGAACAGGCAAAGGGCACAGGATTGAGGAGCTTATTACTACTTGCTGTCGTTAGGGCTGCCTTTCCTTTCCTAACATGGATACTGTCCGCTTTCGAACTTCTGCTTTACCATACTAAACGTGAATTTCGAGTACGAGTTTGAGATAAAGCTGCTATCTATTAAGACATCTGGTCGTAAGCAATTCACTTTCCTGGCTAGAAGAAGAGAAAAGAGGCTGTGGCGAGCTACTCTCTACACTGGTTGGGAATATGACTAGCGAATCTGGGACTTACAAACTAACTAGACCATTCTCGAACTTCTTACTACGCGCTTACGCGCTTTCTTGCGATTCCCTACCCTTCCTATACGACTGGAGCTTACATTTCCACCCCTATCTAATCAACCTAAGGAAGCTTACCAGAGCAAGATGTCGGGTTACCGAGTTATACCACCATAGCAGGTAGTGAAAACGGATAAAAGAACCGATTGAGTCTATGTTCAGTGATGGCTTCCATAAGGGTCTTACTTAAGATGGGTGGGTTAAAAAGGAAAAAAAGAGATAGATAAAAACTCACTCTTGAAACCGAGCTGATCGATCCACCAGAAGGGACAGAGAGAGGACTGACTTAAGGCTTACAAATGCGAACTTATTTAGCTCTCTTGCAACGGACACTCCACTCCATTATCCATTAACGCTAGAAGGTAACTCAATAAGGTAGTTAAAAGAATAAAGAAGATGTTAACTAATAGAAGCCTTTCTATTCACTCAGCTGAATCTACTCTTCAGTAGAAGAAAGAGAGAGGTACTATGTTGGTTAGGTAGAGGGAAGGAGCTACATACTTTCCGCGAGTTCCGCACTGGCTATACTCGCCAGGTTCGCACTTTCCAGACACTCCATTACTTCCGCGAGAGGTTAGGAGGGAGGGTAGGCTGAATGAAACTATCACAGAATTCCTTTCTCCCGGCTTACTATTATTAGAGGGGACAGAGGTTTTTAAACAATTCCTAGCTTTCTACGATCAAATAGACTTATACTAGAATTCCAACTCGATGAATTTCCAATATTTTTCCAAGCTAGAGCTTGCCTCATTCCTTTTATCTGCATTAGCCCTTATCATTCTCTAACCCGAAGGTGGATGAATGAGGAGTTTTTTCCCTTTAGCTTCATCAGTGATAGGCATTAGGTTCAAGGGTTCTTTTGGCTGTTTGGCGCGCTTAAAGAAGTAGAATGCTTGCTTGTCGCGCTCCGGGTTAGGTCTTGTCTGCTTTTTCGCTTCATTTTGTGATGCTGTTTTATAGGAAAGGAATTGACGCAAAAGCTGGCTTGCTAGCTATTGCATTGTCCCGAGCCAACAACTCTTGTTTTTTCCGACCCACAGCTAAATCCGCCTCAAGTGCACCAACCTCAGCCCGAAGGAACGATTCTGATCCTCGATTTGAGTCTCGTGTAATGAAATTAGCTTTCCGATTCTGTTAGTGTGAGGTGAGCCTGAACTGACTGAACTCCAGGGAGCGAAGCCTCGATACCTACAGTTTAGATGAGATTAGAGTCGGTTCAGGAAAACCCGGAGCTGTTGGTTCGATAGAAAGTGGAGCTGTCAGCTTATGGCGCTTCAAAAGTGAATCCGCTTTTCTCTTTGTTTACGGAGGGATTAGTGGAGTGTGCTTAGGTCTTGGTCGTCAGTGCTTCCTTTCGCGCCTTGGTTAGCCGGAAGTAGAAATGCCGGGAGTGTAGGGAAGGAATGCAGTACTAAGCTAGTTAGCCACAGGCAGCAATCAATATGAATCAAAGTCGAAAACGTTCTCAAAGGCCGGCCTATATCGTTTTTTGTGGTACCTAATGGTTATCCTCCTTATCTCAAGTGGCAACAATTGCGTTTTTATGGCCTCGATTTCCTTCATAGTGAATAGCCGGGGGCTGCTAAGCAAGAGAGAGATCCCATCTGTAAAGAGGCAGGCAAAAAAGCCGGTGTAGGAGAGGAGAGCAAGACGAAGCAGGCCTCTTAGTTGCAACAGACCATAGAATCCCCTTCGAAGACACTTTTGCCATAGAAGCACCTTACATAGAATAAAAGCTGGCTGACGACGTGCCCTTTACGCCCAGTCATGAATTCCCCACGATATCGAAATTTTGTCAAGCCAAAGCAAAGTCCGACCCATTCCGCCTTTTGTCTACCCGTGAATCAGTTCAAGCCTTGGCTTCTTCTAAAAGAGTTGGTTTAGGTTTCCGCCGGATCCCCTGTTTTCAAAGAATGACTTTCCAGATCCACGCTGAATACGAGCATTTGAAGAAGAAGTGTTCACAATCTTCCTCGGCTGACTGACATAGAACGGGGATTTGCATGCCCCTTCTTTGCAACTCCTTATGAGGAGGTAGTTTTCCAAGGATCGCTTCCCCCGCACAAAAGGAATGGCATTCTTCTCCCCTACGATTGTGGCCCAGTTCACCTTTCCGTTTTCATGCCGAATCAGGTTCCAAGCTTATTTTACAAAAAATGCCCCATTAGCTTAAGGTTTCTACACTACCAAATCGCTATTATTGACCAGAATCTCCGTTTGATTGATGAGGGGCCATAGGTCCATCATGTCTGCTGAAGTTGGAGGGGGGGAGCAGCCACTTTCCATTATGAATAAGTTGACTGACCTTAGTATCCTTAGACCCAGGTCGTACCGTATTCTATCTCTCCTACCAGATCAAAGATGCGGCCCTGTTTAAGCCAAGGGTCAGACCACAGATTTGTTGCTCTAAAATAATATGCAAAAGGATATCCACTCTCCGTTTTTCAGGATATGGCGCCAAGCCCAAGAAGCATTAGCAGAAATTCTCACATCCCAAACTGAGTCTTTCTTCAAAGTATTTGGATCTGATCCAATCAGCCCAAAGATCATTCTTACCACTAGCAACTTCCCAGAATAATCTAGCCTGACTGGCAGTGTTCCAGTCTTTCAAACTTCTAACGGGGAAGGTTTTCGGTCTGCAGACGAGTTCCCATCTCACCGCGTGCATTTTTTTCAGTAGCTCCGGTCCACTCCAGAGGAAATGGCACATCATGCTTTCCATTTTCTTCAGCGAGGCTATTGGAATAAAGAAAGCAGCAGTCCAGTAGACTTGGAAGCTAGAAAGAACCGTTTTCACCAATAAAAGATCAAAGTTTCGTCCAGGAAACCCTTTCTTTACTTTATCTATCAGAGGTTCACACAGTGATTGATTGAGTGACGAAGTAAAGAAAGGCAGACCTTTGATGTAATTTTGAGGGATCCTTCAGTTACACCCAAGTGGTTGAAGGGCTTTATTCTGCTCATTAGCTCCAAAGAAAGCTTGACTCTTTGTCTGGTTAATCTCCAGTCCCGACTGATCAGAGAAGCCCTGAAAGGAGGGATTGTTGCCATATGCGCTGAAACATCCCGTGATTCCCCCCGTCGCCCGACATCCTCCCTCCAAAGAATCAAACCTTTTGGGGGTAGAGAAATGAGTTGATTTCAAGACGTCCTCCCGGGTTCGATTCCCGTATAGTGGGTAGTGAATCCTTGGAATCGGGAGTTGCACCCTCCACCGGTGACTTCGACTGAAGATGGGTTTGAGGAAGATGAGTGGAGTCTGACCACCAGCTAGTCATTCCTCTGGGGAAGCCTATTTCCCCCACGGAACAGCGTTCTTTATATAGTGCCAATGTATATGAAACGCGAGTACGTATTTCCTGGAAGTGCTTCATCTGCTATATAATATCTTTCTTTTTCCAATGATAGTAAGTTATATAAAGTTTCATTGCTTGACCATAAACCTACCTTGTTCCGAAATTCATTACATCCGGGACTATAGGAGCAGCTGAAACTGGCAGTGGTTTTTCAGCATCAATGAGTCGACTGCTTTTTATATGACCTTTGCTTTTAGCTGCTGATGTCTGACGACAATGACTGCCTCACCTGATGATACATAGCACTGAATTGGATTAGCGGACACAGAGTCATGTAAAGCGAGTGGAAGTGTCAGTCCCAAGGCAAGTAGAAGAATCTTTCTAAGAATCCTCTTTTTTTTTTTAGCTTAAAGATAGGCCTTCTCGCTCGAGCCTTGTTTTTTGCATCTAAGACTGATAAAAATCAGAGTGATGGGAAGAATGGCACTGTCATTCTGATTCTCGCTTTCTTTCCCGCACGGGGATTCGTCCGATAGCGATAGAGCAAACTCCAGCTTCAAGGCCGTAGTGCGCTAGCGCGCTTTCCCTTTTCTCGCTGCATTGTGGTTTGGAATCGATTCTTTATCAATGGCCCACCCTTTCTTTGAACCTTATCGATGATCGAACTTACAGATAGGAACTGAACTGAATGCCATCATCGCTACAGAATATAAGCTTCCATTCGTTCTCGAGTATCTTTCCAAATTTGAGAGACTTTCTTCGTGAACTATCCTTCGAACGAAGGCGACGCGATCCTTTGTTTCAACGAGTGTTTCCTCGCAATTAAGCATTCTCCCTTGAATCCGCACAAGGGTCTCCTCGGGGAGATCCGCCAATCGGAGGTCCCTCCAGAGAGAATTTACGCGATTTATAGGATAAGATCTGCCGGACCGGAGAGAAAGCCTTGCATCACGAAGCGCATCCTTTGATGCGCAGTCTCCTGATCCCCCGGTTGCTGCGCGGGGTTCGCAGGAACCTCCTGTGGAGCGGGATCAGCCGGTGCAGGCTCCATGACCCCGGTTGGTTGACTGGGAGCCTCCCCTCCTTGCGGTAGCCCCCCATCGTTTGGGGCCGATGAGGAGACTTCCTGCTGAGAAAACCACTTATCAATCCACGAGCCACTCCACGTGGATGAGGTTGATTGTTCGGGGGGCCTGTCGGCGGGGGCCCGGGCTGTGGATGGTTCGGGGGCGGAATCCCCTTCGTTATCTGACGATAAGTTCAGATACTGACGCCAATTCCCAGAGCTTGAAGATGTGACTTCTTTTTCACAATTTGCCCCCTCTGGAGCCATCATCTTAGCCAGTTCGGTATCCCAAAGAGCAAAAATGACTGCTATTGCAAAAGCTCCGCAACACCACTCGAGTCTTTTTAAGAGAAGGTGGAGCCCCTTTCCGAGTAGGAGGGATTCCAGTTTTAGCAAAAGGCTATTGCAATAGAATCCGAGGATCCAAAAGAAAGAATAGCTCAAACCGAGCAAGGTTCCAAGGATTAGGAAAGAAAGGAGAAACTGGCGGAGATGAGGGCTCAATTTCCTATTCATGGAATGCATTGATTTATGCTTGTTCTCTCACGCTGATCGCAGCGCTCCTTGCTCGCGGAGTGGTATACTGAAAAAAGAAGATTGATCACCCACATTTTCGAAAATTCTGTTAGGTTCTTAGTAGCAGTCGGCGAGTTTGCGTTTTCTTCTTTTACTTCACATAGCTTTTCGTCTCCTTGATAGCAGGAAGTTCTCCAAAAGTATGAAAAGCTGGAGGACTTTGTACCATCCATTCCAGTGTGGTTGGATTCTGTTCAACAGCCCAAGGACTTGGAGCACATCGTTTGTTGTTTCCACTGCTTGAAGTGATTGTTACGACCACGAAGAAACGACGAATCCCAACTACGGATATATAAGAGCCGAAACTGCTCAGAGCATTCCATCCGGCGTAAGCATCTGGATAATCTGGAATGCGACGTGGCATACCCGAAAGCCCTAAGAAATGCATTGGAAAGAGGGTCGGATTAACCCCGAAAGAAGTGATCCAAAAATGGATTTGACCTAAAGTTTCAGGGTATGTCCGACCAAAGATTTTACCCACCCAATAGTGAAATCCTGCAAATAAAGCAAAAACGGCTCCCATAGAAAGTACATAATGGAAATGTGCAACCACATAATAAGTATCATGTAGAGCAATGTCTAGCCCAGAATTAGCTAGAACTATTCCAGTGAGCCCTCCTATGGTGAACAAAAAGATGGACCCTACTGCAAATAACATGGGTGTTTTGTATTGTATCGAACCCCCCCACATGGTAGCGATCCAACTAAAGATTTTGATTCCAGTAGGGACAGCTATGATCATGGTAGCTGCGGTAAAGTAGGCACGCGTATCAACGTCTGAGCCCACAGTAAACATATGATGAGCCCGAACTAGAAATCCAGGAACACCTATACTGATCATGGCATAAACCATGCCTAGATACCCGAAGACCGGTTTTCCCGAAAAGGTCGATACGATATGACTAATAATACCGGATCCAGGCAGAATGGGAATATACACCTCTGGATGACCGAAGAACCGAAAGAGATGCTGGTATAATATAGGGTCTCCCCCTCCAGCAGGATCAGAAAAGGTTGTATTAAAGTTTCGATCGGTTAATAACATTGTAATTGCCCCTGCCAGTACCGGAAGTGATAATAAAAGTAGGAATGCTGTCACTAGAACGGACCACACAAAAAGGGGTGATCTATGCATAGTCATTCCAGGTCCACGCATGTTGGAGATAGTAGTTATAAAATTGATAGAACCTAAAATGGATGAAACACCTGATAGATGAGGACTAGAAATTGCTGAATCAACTGCTCCTCCAGAATGGCTGGTAATACCACTTAAGGGCGGATAGACCGTCCACCCAGTGCCGCTACCCACTTCTACTAAGGCTGGGCTTAATAGGAGCAAGAGAGAAGGTGGCAACAACCAGAATGATATATTATTTGATCGTGGAAATGCCATGTCAGGTGCACCTATCAGAATCGGAACAGACCAATTACCAGATCCACCTATCATCGCCGGCATAACCATAAAAAAGATCATTAAAGAAGCGTGAGCCGTTATTAAAACATTATAAAGTTGATGATTCCCACCAAGAATTTGATCGCCGGGTCGGGCTAATTCCATACGAATCAGTACTGAGAAGCATGTGCCCATCACTCCAGCAATGGCACCGAAGATGAAATATAGAGTACCGATATCCTTGTGGTTAGTGGAGAAGAGCCATCGGACCGGATTTGTCATTAAAGTTGGAATTCACTTTCCTTCCTTATCAGAGAGGGGCCCCGAGGGGCTGAAAAAGACAAAAACAAAAAGAAAAATAATCAACTTTTTCCTACGGAACTCTTTCTCTTCCGACTGAATATGAGAAAGCCCTAACTACATACCTCCGAAATGCTGCAGAACATAATCCAGAGCTTGGGCACTCTGCGTGCCCTGATTGACTAGGTTGATATATAGAGTGTTTAAAGAGGTAACCCTTTCCTCTCTAAAAAAGAGAGTGGTGGCTACCTCTTGGAGATTGACTCCTGTTGGTAAGTTCACATCTCCAGTAGTATCCCGATATACTCTGTATAGAATTTCGAGTTGGTTAACAATTTTCTCCTTAACAACATCTCTCGCTAAATCCCTGATTTTAGTCTCAATTATGAGACTATTCATCATTCGGCCAGCCCGAAGGCCTACAAGAATTGCTACAGGCAAAGCCAAAGCCATCCCAGATATAAAATAGCATATGAGAAAATCCATATGTTATTCAACCCCATCTTCGCTCGTCCCTGTTCACCCAAAGGAAGGGCCAAACATAGGTAAGCCTTGTACGCTGCAGCACAGCGTGCTGATGTGGAAGATCTCGCCGGCAGGTAAGCCTGCTCAGATGACAAAGCAGGCGCTACTGGGACTTCTTCTACCTACGAAATAATGAATGAGACTGGAACTCCATCTCATTCCCTAACCACCGGACCAGACTAGAAAAGCCAAACAAAGCCAGCCTACTAGCCCTGGCTAAGACCCACCCAAAGGCTCCAGACGATCCCACCATTCATCTGGAATCCCTCCCTTTGCCCCGCTACTTTCCCATATGGAAAAGCAGCGGCCTCGCATGCCTTACCGAAGATTCGGCATACTACTAAAAAAATCCTCCGTCAATATATATATGAACAAGTTGGGCTAGTAAAAAAAAGGTTAATCGTACTGTCAGAATTAGACTCAAAGCATTACTTGAAGATCAATCAGATAAGATTGATCAAAAACACCATCTAACAGTAGATCAAACACGGAATCAACAAAAAATTTGGCTTTGGCGGCTGAAAAATCGGCAATAGATGCAGAAGAAATAAAGCTTAACACTAGCTATAACTACAAAAGAAGGAGATTACAAAATGACTAAAAACCACAAAACAAAAAAGTAAACAAACATGATTGAAGAACACTAGTTTAGGAAGAGGATCCCGAGGGATGGGAAACTAGAGCTCCATAAGCCAAAAAAGGAAGCTCAGAACGGCTAAAACACCGCTCTACCAGGGACTAGGCCGGTTCTTTTCTTTTCTTTCTCTTTAGTTTTCGGTCGCCGAACCCGGGAGGTTAGGCTGCGGCCCGGTTAATAAAACTCAGTTAGGCGCCCCCTTTACTAAAACTGAGTTAGAGCTTTTGTTTTGTCAAAGCAAACCCTCACACCCAACCTAGGCTAATGCCAGTCGGCACTGCTTGGTGAACCCTGACTTATTGTGCTTTTAAGGGACCCTTTTTCTGCCTCCGTGCTCCTTCCTGACAAGGCGGCTTGGTTCAGGACACTGGGCGGAGTGACCTGCGGGGATCAGACTGATAATTCTCCCGAAACTCTCTTTCTGAGAATCGAAGAAATTCGATCACATTCGCGCTATCTATACCCGTGGGGACCTTTGGTGTTCCGACTTAGCTTCACCTCAACTCGACTTTTTCTGACTTTTAGTATAATGATTGAGAGCATTCACTCTCTCTTTCCAAGCCTTCCTATAGGCTATGGCTATATCAATGAGTTCTTTCTTGTTCAATGCCCGGTCTGTGGGAATGATCACTTTCTTTTGTGTTCTTCCCTCTTCAGACGGTCTGTCCTCTGATTCTGCTACCGATCCCTTGTTTCTATTTTGATTTGCACAAAACCATTGATTGATGAATGATCGCAAGAGTTCTTCATAGTTCACAGTGCAGGCGTAGAAAGCTAGGTAGGAGTTGACTCGCATATTCATTCGGTAAAATATGGTGGTCTTGCTTCTTTTCAGAAATTCTCCTTTCTCCTTTAGTGCCCATGCATCCTTTTTTTGATTTTCTTCATTGGGGCTCGAATAAGTAGTCTTCCATTTTGATCCATGGATAGTCGAAATCCTAGGGTTGGGCAGGGTCCGTCCTTTGCCTTTTTCTATAATGTGATGTGTTATGGCAAGCTTCACTTTACTCTCTATCAATATCTTGAGGTTCTCTATGTATTCAGACAGTGTGGTTCGTTGAGGGCAATTTTCCCTGATCCCTATGATGAAGTCATCCGCATACCTAGCATACCTACTGCGAAATTCCTTATCTACGGCATGCAGATAGATATTCATTAGTATGGGCGATAGCGGGCTTCCTTGCGGAATTCCTTTTTCTGTGTTTTTGTAGCTCTTCCCTTCTTGATCGCGGATGTCCGTCGACAGAAAGTCCAATATTAGAGAGAGAATGCGCTTGTCATCTATTGTGCAAGTCAGCTTGCCGATTAGCAATTCGTGATTGATCTCATCAAAACACGAAATGTAATCCGCTTGGATGATAGCGAGTAGGGGGCCCCAGGACATGGCATTTGCGAGCATCGTGTGGACCCCGCGGTTTGGACGAAAACCATGCGAAGCCGGATCAAATGGAGTGAATTCAATTTGGTCAATACCAGGTGCATTGCCCTCATAACCAGATGATCTCTGGGATGAGGGATTGTTAGAGGGCGAAGCTTTCCTTTCTTGCCTTCCTTTGGAATCCATGTCCTACGCATTGGAAGAAAGTGAAATGAGTCAGATTCAATTAACCGCATAATTTCTAAGACTTCTTCTTTCATTTTGAAGTCCGATTCCCGATTCTTCTGCAAGCTTTAGAAAATAGTCTAAAAATAGATCAAAAAGTGGACATGACCTTCACCCTCATTTCATTTCACAAGTGGTAAGTTAAGAGTGGACTAGGTTAGTAGAGGATGAAAAAGTAGACCAAGAATAGCACACATGTGTTAAGCATATCAACCATTACGAGTAGAACACGAGCCATACAAAGTGTCCTGTTGCTTCAATCCCTGAGACCGGCCTCTGAAGGCACCTTTGGGCGGGATTGACTTTATTGGACACTCATCTACGAGGCATCCTGACATCGTACTTGGTCCTTCTTTCACTATCACCATTTTCGTCTAGTTCGCGCGAACGCGCGCTTGACTTCATCGCCTTGCTTGCATCAGTATCAACATCAGATGAGATCTTCTTTCAACGAGGTAGGGTGGGGCTGCTTAGAGCTTTGTGGTACCCCATAGTCTGTCTAGTGTAGATGGAAATCTTACTTCGAGAGATGATCTTTCGGTAGAAAAAAAAAGAGTCTTACCTTGCCCTACTCCGGTTTTGCCCTTGGCTACTTACTTAGGTCAATCAGTACCTTCTATAAGACCTATGGTATACTATTAGTTAACATCTAATACCTCTCTCCTTGCTTTAACTAAGGAACAGCCTTGAAGTATGACTCTAAGAGCTCTACTTTAGAATGATTTTGATTTCCCAGCTCTAAAGGTAGTTAGTTTTTTGACCCCAGGGTGAGAGTCCGACGTGAACGAATCCGCTCTTGGGCCGCAGGAAAAGCATCTCTCTCTGTCTATTCAAAGATCCGAGACAGCTAGTTCAGTTGGTGACATTGGTTCCCCGTCCCTACTCTCCTATCTCTCTCCCTCAATCCAGCATATGTTCAATGGCGTCAACTCGACACCATGGTTCTTACATGGATCAACTCCACCAGAACCCTTGAAATCTTTCAACACGTCTATGATCCTCTTGGAGTTGCTACGGTCAGGCAGACGTGGGACTCCTTTACTCGTTTTTTTATTGATCAAGCGGCAGCCCGTCAGATGCTGCTGAAATTGGATCTTCAAAATCATCCGAAAGATTGTTCTTTCATATCTCGTACCTCTTTTGCTCGCAGGGTCTTTTCCTGAGTACTCAATCTTGAATGGAAATCGGGATGTCCATATGGACAAAGAAGAATTTCTTCCTTATCGACCTTGCATCTGCATCAGTGGAAAGAAGGGCTTCTTCTCGACCTGGAAGGAAGAGGGAATTGCATCAGGAGGGAAGGTTCAAGACGAATTCAGTCACTTTAGATATATCTCCTCGAAGGAAGGAGGTGGTCGGTCTATGCCGAAGATGAAGAGGGCAGCCGTGGACTCTAAGAGCTGAGGCCCTTGGACAGTCGTTCTCGGTCAGTCAGGCTCCGAAACAAAGAGCCCAAACGAAGGAACCCATGAGTCGTAGTGAAAAACCTAGTCCATCAAATGAGAATGGAATTCGGCAAGAGATGAACATTGGAGATTTGGATTCAAAATGCTCTAAGGTCGAAGCCTTAATGAATCCGCTTGTCGGTCAACCGGGTGGACCAGTCCCTAGGATAAAGTTCAGGTACTTCCTTTTGACTTTGTTGGACTCAAAGCTAGGTGGCAGACCGACTACTCTTCCAGAGTTCGGACAGGTTTCATTGAAGAGCTAGCAGGAAGCAAGGCAGGATGGAAGCTCACGGTCTCCTTTGGAGCAGTAGGACAAGTTTGATTTCAAGCAAAGAGCACATTGTCAAGCAAAGCTTCCAGTAGTGAGCACTCAGCCGAATGAGGAATGAGACCAGTCAGCAGATAGGTCAAAGGCAGGTTGAGTAGCTTGACCAAGTAGCCCAAGCCTAGTAGTAAGCATAGGCAGAGTCGCTCAAAAGAAGGGCAGTCTCAAACTTCCAAAAAAAAGGCAAGGAAGGATCAGTTCATTAGGGCAGTGAAAGCAGTGAGGTTCAAAAAGCGGAAAGCAAATTTGGTGTCTAAGCCAAAGCGGTTGTCAGTGCTGTCAAAGAGTCCGAACTCGAGTCGTAGCAGACGAAAATCAGACAGAGGTTCTGTTCACCTTGAAAAAGGGTCTCCCCATAACATGCAAGTGCTTGCCACTGACGCACATGACCTACCTACTCTTGAAGAGCAAATTGCTTCAAACAGAAATATGCTTACCCTTGAGGAAATTGCCACCAAATGAGCCCAAGTTGCGGAAGCAAAGCCTTTTTCCACTCCAGAAAATAGCCCATCATCTCCCACTCAAAACCAAGCTTCCGCTCCCGTGACATTGGACGCTGTGCAGCGCATGATCACTGAAAGCATGAGAGCCTACCATATTCTAAGCCAATATGCAATGAGGCCAGGCTACATGAAACCTTATCCTCGATCAGTTGATCTGGTACCCTTTCCACTCCCGTCAGTTCACTAAATTCAATGGCCCCGCATGAGCATATCGCTCACTTTTTTGCCTACCCTACGGACCACTTCTACTCCGACAGTTTGTTCAAACACTGTCCAGACCTGCCTTTACATGGTGTACATGCAAACTTGCCCCAGCTTCAATCACCACTTGGGAGCAAATGCAAGAAGCCTTTCTCCTCTATAGTACCCTCCTTCAAGCGAAGAAGTTATATCATGAGAGAGCGGCAGACTTCATCAACAGATGGCGCAATCTCAGTCCACACTGCCCGCAACCCTTTTCTGAACCAGAAGCCGTACGGATGTGCATGAACAACCTCCGTCCAGAAATGGCTTTATACTAGCAAGGAACCTATGACTTTCTTTTGCGGACAAAACTATCTTAATCACTTAGCACGCCGCTCCCCTGGGTTCAACATTCCTTTTCCAGGGATAGGAATAAAGGCGGTCGATCAGAGAAAGAAGTTTGGGAAGGAGATGATGGCATAGTTACTATCACACCATAGCCTTCCGAAGAAGGTTTTTTTTAGAAGTTCCCAGGGCGAGATTCATACGAGACCTAGGCGCTGACCCACGACAATGGACCAGCAGAGAAAGTGACGAAAGCATAGACCGAAGAAGCTGACCAGGATGAGAGAGCAGAACAGGCATGATAGCGATCTACAGAGTCCTTATGGTTGAAAAAGAATAATCAAATCAAGCAACCTTCTTGTTACAGAACAGACATTCCATTCTTTGCTTTCCCAGCACTGACTGACCTCTCTGGTCGGATGTTACAGTTGGCTCTACTTCTTAGTCAACTAGTAGTCTTTAAGTCGGAAATCGCTTTCACGTCTCATATGAAATTTGTACCAACTTCGGACACCAGTAAGGTAAGTAGCTACTCCAGCCGATCTCAGTCCAGAGGATCCAGCTTCTTTTAAGGATAGGTTAGCCCCTTCTCCTTCAGGAGATGCAGCAAGACTACGTTCTCATCGGAGTTCCACTTCTTCCTCAATCCACTCTAAGAAAAAGGCAAGTACAGCTACTCTACTTTAGAGTCGATCCAGCTTTCGCTTCCTTACTTCCCTCGGGGTCTCAATTAGGGTATGTGGTCCTAAAAGACCTCTCTTGCCTCGCTGAGGTTTTCACCTAGCGCTTAGTCCAATTTTTATATTATGGGTGCCTCTCCTTCTCTTCCGCAGATTCGGATTAGTGACAAGGGACCTAGCTAGGCTCCTAGTCTTTACCCCAGAGATGTCCCTGCCCTTTCGATCTTACTTATTGGCTTATTCTCTAATCTTCTTCTGGGCATATTCCTTCCACTAGGGGCATTTGCTTCATTCTGACCTATCTCAACAAGCCCATCGTTGAGCCTATTGGTTCTACCAGCAATTCTCTGCTCCCGAACAGCCTTCTAATTCAATTGCAAAGAGCGCTAGGCAGTCAACACAGTCTTATTTACTTACGTCGGATTGTGAAAGACATGACATGCCCACATTAGTAACTAGCAACCTTCACTATGCGAAAGCTAGCAAAACACTAAAGCAGGAAAGCAAGGAAAGAAAGCCGAGGAGGAGGGTTTCGTCGTATTATTGCTAACCCGGATTCAATAGCAGCTCCTGCTGAACTAGTGACATGATAGGGGAAAGAAGGCGAGGAGCCTAGCACATTCATGCACACTTGCCAGCGTATTTGTACTATTTGTACTAAGAGAACAAGGCATTCTTGCAAAGATCTATTCGTGCGAAAGATGAATGCTATCTTGCTTGCTAAATGGGCGTAGCGGTGAAGTCAACAAATTCGGCTTAGTGAAAATATCCCTATCCCAAGTCTCTAATACCGTAGGCACTTAGCTGCATTATTGGGCTTGTCTTCATTGGCATCACGCTACGCCACTTCTCTAAGAGAAAATAGGGCAGGCAGTCTACTTGAATGGACATCTGAGATGGCATCAATCCGAGCACAAAACAGATCTGGGCTGCTAGTAAGGAGGACTGTGAAGCCTTGACGCGTAGGTGATGCCTTCCCAAGTTCTGGTCTCTTCGGTACGGGTACGGGCTTTGAGAATACGGCCTTTGCCTTTGACTGTGCGGAACGGGTGCGTTTAAATAAAAAGACCAGATCAACTAAACCAGTCTACGATTGCCGGGTTTTTTAGGCAATTGAAAAATGGAATATTAGCGGAACCGCCTGGGATCAGTACTGCGTCGACTGCTATGTGCTAAAGGCTGCGGAATAAGAGAGCTCTTAGTCCTTTCGGCGTAAGAGAACAGTCTATTTGCGGGTGAATATCAGAGCTTGAAAATCTAGCTAGTTCAAATAGAACTAATCCGAATCGGAGGAGGAGGGTGAATCAATAGTAGAGGATTGGCAGGAATTGATTGAAACTTTTGCTAGGCTTAGAGCCAAGATAATGGGCTCATGAACGTACACCTTTCTCGGCTTGCTTGGAAGAACAGGGATAATCGCCTGTTGTCTCTTTCCTGACCTACTCATCGAAAGATGCCCACAATCGGATGCTAGTCTCTAAGTCCCTGCTTTGGCTGTGCCTTATCTTAGGCTTAGGGCATCAATCAAATTCTGAGCATCCATATAATATTGCTTATTTTATTCCCTTGCAAAGACAAAGACCAGATTTGTCCCGCCCTCCTCTTCTGGGGATCCGACCCCCTTGATCTTCCTCTAGGGTTCGTGCTTTAATAAGCTCGCTCGTGCCATTTGACCTCGTCCTAGAAGATTAATACTAAATCTATGCCACTAGCTCGACGTCCCCCATCTCCTTCGAGAAATAGTCCCACTTCTGATTCAATTGCAGCAGGAAATCCAGTCAGAAAGGCAAGGCAAAATACTGCTACATTGCCCTTGCCCACTTCTCTTCCTAAGATGCACACTAGATGGGGCATTAGCCCTCTTCTGTATTACTTTATTTCTTGTGTCCCTCAAAACAGAAATAGGATCTCCGCCTTCAATGCACGGAGTTGCTATGCGATATCCTTTAGGACTCTAGATAGCCTTTGGAACCAATTCCATTAAGCCTAGTGACATCAATCCCACCTGTCCCTTAGCTCAAGCGCAAGGGAATGGATCAAAGAATACATATCTAATACCGACATCGGAATCAACAGTAAAGGAATCAGTCCCAACATCTGATTCTATAGCACCGGAATCACTAGCAACGGCTACTCTCACAGGGCTTACTGTAAGAAGAAGAGCTTCTATTGCATCAAGAGGAAATCCCGATCCCGCATTTGAGAAAGTTTAGCTATGCCCATCTTTCAAAACAAAGGATTCTAAACCGAAAGTGCCATATCTATCTGATTCTCGAAGAACGCTATTTATGTCAGTTCCTTCTTGGCCTGTAGCCTCTTGGTAGATAGGGCACCCCCCTTTCTTAGCGACAATATATGGACAAAAAGGTAAGTGCCATAGGGCGAAGCGGGACATGTTCGACCGGTTAGACGTGAAGTCGAACGACCTCGACCGGAACATTAGCAACGAATTACGGTCGAGGCCGGATTTCGCTCTTGTCTCTTTGAATCGTATCGCACCTTAATAGCTTATTCTAACAAAAGGAGAAGATGAATGTGCAATTCCATTGCGGTTGTACTGCTACTGCTTCCTTTAGCTGCTCCGGTATCGGCTACAAGTACTGCATCAAGGAAATGAAACTTCAGTGGAAAGGCATCTAATATAGTGTGAAAAATTCTTATGTATCTCTCGAGGCGCTAGAATGGATCGACTTTTCTTCGCCGATGAATCGATTACATTATGTACCGTTGGTTCAGAAGATGGATTGGACTTCGTTCCTGGTTCATCGCCCGTCACCACCAGGCGGAGCAGATGCCTGGACGAATCAAATTTCCTTCCTTGACTTGGGACTGGCTAGTACTATCTTTGTCTTGATGCCATTCGACTAGTTAAAAAGACATATCTGACTTTTTTAAGAAGATGTGAGAACTACTCTTATAGTAGCCCCGGCTTCCCCGATGTTAGAGTGTCCTTAGCTCCTGGAAAGAAAGGCGGTTCCCCATCCATATCTTGAAATAGGGGCTTGCTTGATGTTATATAGGAAGACAAAGGTGAGTTTTCTTCCTTGTTTGTTAGAGGGCAGGTCTACTTGCTGTTGTTAGAGAGAAGTCCTTTCATAACAAATCTCATGTTCATCAATGGGGCCCAAGCAATGAGTAGCTGTGCTGTGACTCTAGTCTGTTAAAAAGACAATGTCTGTCTTTCCCCAAGGGCAGTGGGTGGGTCAAGCCTGGACAAGTACGCTACTAAATTACAGCACCCGGAGTACTAAGATCTAGATCGAGACTAAGCTTCAAGCCAAGGATTATAGATATATGGGCATCTTTCAACTATATGAAGGTCCCAGGCCGAAAGCTCCGTTTTCTATACAGAGATCTAGCCGCAGAATGAATTTGATTGTCTCCAGAAAGCGATTGACTTTTATGCCAAGATTGATAAATAGAACGGGGCTAGCCCTTTTTTTTGGCTATGCCTTGTCTTTGAAGAAAGATTCCATACATTGATCGAGAAAGAAAAGGGCACTTGATAGAAAGCATTCGTCCCTCCTAGCGTGACAAAGAGGCCAGGCATCATCATACGCAGGAATTGAATCTAGAGAACCGCTCCTTTAATACCTTGCCATAAGCTCTTCACTCAGACATGGAAAAACGTCTACGAAAGAACCGGGGCATTCACCCAATACATTAATATGTCAGTCAGCTGGAATGAATGATTGATCTGCGGATAGACGGAAAGATTTCGTTGCTGAATGACTATGGTAGCGCCTTCTTCGAGAGAGGGGTGCTCCTACTTAAACAATCGTAGTTCTTCAGCTGGCCTTGAATCATATGACGGGCATTTCCACTATGGATATCTGTCTGTGTCACCATCGCTTCCTGGCGAACTATACAAAAAAATGAAACTGACTTTAATTAAAAAGCCCCCTTTGCCTGTGCTTCAAAGCGGAACTTAGTAGAGGAGTGGAATGAAATCTCACGAGCGGATGAAGCCAGACACATCGGATCCAGCATCCTTAGACTCCTTTTCACACTCTCACTTCCGACTCTACAATCATATGAAGTTCACTCCTTCGGATCCGCCTCACACAACAAGACCTCCAACAACTGGCTTACAAACTGTCTGACTATATTGCCTGAAGAGCCTTACTACAGAAGGGACTTAGTACAAAAACTCTATGGCTGGAACTTTCTCTAACTGAATAGCCAGAAAGTGGCACTGACTGCAAGAGATTCGAAATGGAAGGGAAAAAAGGAACTCCAATCAAACCGAAGCGAAAACTAGCCATTTTAATGAAAATATGGATCGCAGTTGAATCCAACGCATCCAACTCATTATTCGCCCTACGATTGGCTCGAGATTTCCATTTCGGAATCTTCTCCATCTGAAAGAAGTTGTTCTATGGAAGCCCCCAAAGCTTCCAATAGTGACGGACGCTTCCCGCTGTTGTGACTCTGACAACCAGACTTCTATGGAAGATGACAAACTGATTACTGAGATTTTTTCCCAAGAGGAAGCAATTGATTCTTTATTTAACGATATTTGTACACAATTTGTTTGAGCATTGGATGTCAACAACCGAACCGGGA
>MJHO01000208.1:101551-111551 GCA_002076135.1 Xerophyta viscosa | reverse complement strand
CTTCCGATAGTGGATTCTAGTCTCACCGTGTTAATGAAGCCAACGAAGGAGGTCCCCACTCTGATGATGAGGCATAACCGGATATCATTTCTTAGGTAGTAGCCGGAACAGTCGAATTTGAAAGAGAGGGGGATTTTTCCCAGTCTGTCTTGTCTTCCAGCAGTTCCGAGAATCAAAGAATAGCTGAAAGCCGCTCAAACAAAGATAGCTTCTTGATCCCCTTATCTCATTGATTTAGCGATAGGGGCGGAATGCCAAGCCGCTCTAACACCATTCCATTGGGGGAGTCCCATCCCAGCCTTAGACGGACAAGACAGAGGCCAGCTTAGAGGCTGATTGACCTAACCGAATAAAGAAAGAAAAGTGTGGTTTTCCCATGAGCTTTCTCTAAGCTATTTCACGATAGGGATTTGGGATAGACTCAGACGCTAGCAGTTCCTTGTGAGATCAAGCAAGTCGAAAAAAGAATAAGAAAATCAATCAGGTTCACAGTTGAAGTATGTCCTCAAGATGCATCCACTGAAAGATTGTCGGAGAGGGATTTTTCAAAGCATTGATTGTGTTCAATCAGCCACTCTCCTTTCTTTGACGGCCGGTGGGGTTGAAAGCAAGTCCGGGCACTACCAAGCATTAGCCCAAGAGAAGCGATATCGCAAACTTCTAGCATTTCAGAGCGAAGGCAAAAAACAATTCAAAGTCGAACATCGGGCAATCGGGCTTTCAGCGCTGAGTTGGTTGACAGAATCTGGGTCTCTGGGTAGAATAGCTAAGTTTGAATACATCACATCTCTTCCATCAACCGCAAAATGAGAAGTCAAAGCGGGATCGTCCCAAACAGTGTAGGGAATGGGGGACAGCATCGCTTGATTAGAGGAGTTAGAATATTCTAGGTCTAGGGATCTGTGTCACTTTCACTTTCTGGTCTGTCTCTTCCTCTGTATCAAGCCCGTAGCCGCGCCGCCTGAGGCCTGTCTGATCTTATCTTTCTTCAACCAAGAAGCAAGAAAGATGAGAAAAGGAACTACTTGACTGATTGAATGGTGGAATGGACATCCCCTGTCTTCTTGATCAAAGTCTGTTGCCAGAAGATTTCCGACTCTATCTCTAGAATCACAGAGGCAAGTAGCAGCATCGGAAGAAGAACGAGCGGCGAAAATGATGTTGATGATGAGTTGTCCCTATCTCTTCTATCTATCATCGGAGAAGGAGCCGAAGGCCACAAAGGCAAAAAGGGAGGAGAGGGCTCCTCAAGCACTCACGAGCTAGGATGAATAAGAAAAGTACCTCGCCGGTTTACCTTGAAAGCAAGTCAGTTTTCCAACTAGGGCGGAAAGCATCTGTCTGAAGCCAAGTCTGTCCTTTTATTGTAATCAGAGCTGACAGCCACTAAGCAAGCCTCAAAGCAAGAAAGGCGCACTCAAAACGAGAGGGTATGTCTATGCCAGAGGAATGGTATAATTAGCGCATCGGTTTGAGGGGAAGCAAGATCAAGTCAAAAAGAGACTACCTTACCTGCCTTCAGGTAATGGAGTACAGAAAACAGTCGATGGATAGGAGGAACCTCGATTAATGAGCTTACCCTATTCATTCTAAGTTCCTATCGTCGGAAGAAAAGGAAAAAGATCAGATCGGGTTCTAGCCGCATATTGACTATGAAGCAAAAGGCCAATCCAAAGCGGGGGAAGAGCGACCCCTATGGCTACGGGAAGTTCCGATCTCCATTCATTATTTTTATTGATTGATCGCAGTCCGGAGTGAGAAAATGAGATTTGGGCAAGAAGGGGCTACTATCAAAGAAGAAGGAGCCAATATCTGATGTACTCTATTTGAATAGAAGGATTTGTCCAAGCCCTTAGAGTGGAATTACAAAGAAATGGAGTTGGACAGTCACAAAGCCCACCCGGGACAGGGGAAAGGGGTGAGGCCGTTACAGAAGCTGTGCCCTTAGATACTCTATTGTCTGATTAGAGTGGTTCGCCCCGTCTATTCTCTCTATCATTGACGAGTACGGTCGTCAGAGGAAGTCCGGGTATTATACTAAGATAATAGGCCAGCGGGTCATACTCTTCATTTGCAGTTTCAGGCCAAAAAGGTCTTTGACCAAGTGGACGAGGGAAAGTCAGAAGATGAGCTAAAGGCCACTGTGAGAGGAGCTTAGTTTGTCATGTAGCATTCGCGGAGACAAGGGGACACGGAGGAGACCCTGGAGCTAGTACTGAATGCGTAAAGTAGGACCTCTTGTTGGTAGGGCCTTTATCACAATGGGGCAAGGGTGAGTGCAACGAACAACCAACTGCACTGGTAGAGAGATGTAATTAATATACGTGGAAGGGAGACAGAAAAGATTTCGATTCTGACGAGTCAACCGCTTCTGCTGCCAATCAATCTCTCGGCATTCTCTTCTCTGCTTGAAAGGGATTCTCTTTTTATCTTCTATGACGCTTCTTAGGAAAGTACTCTTGATTCCGATTCTGATTCTTTACCTCGTTGACCGACATTACAATAGGTGTATACTTGGTTTTTACGCCATTCACTTACTATTGATGGAGAGTCTCTCGCTGACAGGCCTTTCTGAGTATTGCGAGATTCCCCGCATTCAAAGCTATCGAATGAAGATGATTCTAATACTAAAAATGGAAAAGGAAAAGATAGATTGATTCCTCGCTTCGGATGAGGCTGAGTTTACGAAGTAGAAGTTCGATCTCAAGCTGCCTGCATGCACCTATAAGACATGGAAAGGATCCAGTTCGGATGTGGACAAGAGTCAAGCTTCTATTCCTCCCGATTCCCTTGCTTGAGGAAGAGTTGAACACAAACATAGATTCTTTCTTTCGCAGCAAGGAGAGATTCGATTCCGGTCTGGATGGAATTGATTGAGAGAGAAGGCCACTCGAGTTGGTATTGAAACCACTTCCTGGGCGCGGAAAGTAGGACATGATAAAAGGAATAGGGAATCCCGCTTTGCCGGTTGTTCCAACACGCAATTGAGCTATGGATCTTTTAAGGCTATCATTCTTTCATGCCCTACCAAGTGAGAGAACAAATGTAGATAAGCAAGGGGCGGTTAGCCGCGGGTACACAATCCTCTGGCGCTGGTGTTGAAGAAAGAAGGAGCGATAGCCACTCGAATGAAAGGAGAGGAGCGAAAGTCCAAGACCAGGAGATGAGCGTAACGGCATCGGTAGAGCAGCGGAAACCTCCTCATCAACAGATGCACCAGCTGTAGAGATGACCCAAGAATTTGACTTGAGTCCCTATAGTAGAGTACGTAGAGAGCAAGAGTCCCTGAAGGAAGACTGTCGAATCCAAGATGAGCTTTTAGGCACCGATAGGCTCCGGAACGTTTAGACCATAAGCGGGGGAGGAAGCCTGAGGGTCCCACACGGTTGAGGGAATGGAAGCGGAGTTTAGGAGACACCCACCAGGCACTCTATTCGCAATGTTCAGATCTTTCTTTTTCGGATCGAAAGGAAGCACAAGAAGTTTTGAGGGTCCCCTTTGCCAACGAAAGACCAAGGATACTCCACTTCATCAGATCAGTTTCGAGCCGCATTGAGCAGGTATTCTTTCTCGAAGTCTTGAACTCGGGGGAACCTCTTTGACATGTAAGAAAAATTCCGTCTCCAATCAAATATAAGAGAATGGAATGCTTAGGTACGCTATTTGGCGATTAGAGTCTGCCTCCCCTTCTTCGCCTGAAATCTCAATGACATCAACCAGACAAGAAAGAAGAGCGGCTAAAGGCCCTAGGGCTAGGGGGTGAATAGAGTAGTCCGCCACCGGTGATTGAGTAGCTTGCTAAAGAATGGGGTTGACGTCTACGAAAATGAGACAGTTCGAGAGGCATGCCTCTAAAGGTACGCTAAGCTGCGGCCTATCCATGATGATCTCCAAGTAATCAAATAACGAAACCAGACTCTTGGGACTCACCTCGTAGAATACCTTTGGGCTCAAAACAACCCGGAGGACTATGAGTTTGAAGACCTATTGGAAAATGATGTGATCTTGGACTGGATTGCATGCAAAAGGGTCTTTCAGCCTCCCCTCAAAACGAAGCAACTGTTCATCTATGCTCAACCTAACACGCAAAAAAACCTCAGGTTCCATTGTCTTGTCAAAGGCGCTACGCCTTGATTATGGGAGCTATCCTAGGAAGGACTTAACGGGGGCACATGACGATTATGATTTGTTTGTCTTTGACCAATTGAACGATACAGAGAAAGAGTCCGCCCAAGCCATTACTGCCACGGAGTTGAGTTTGATCCCCTCGGTCAGTCAGGTAAGAGCAAGAGCACTACTAAACAGCACGGGGAGGAAGGGCAGCAGCAGGTTCCGAAAGAGAATCCAGTACCCCTTGGTCGTGAATATCTGAATAGGACGAACCCGCCTCCGTGGATATCTTTGCTTCGGAACAAAACAATTAGAATTAGGCTCGGTAAACTGGAATGTGTATTATCCATATGGGAGATCTTCCAATTGAGAAGATCCATCGACCTGAGACGAAGAGAAAGGTCTATCTATTTTCTTTAGTTATTCAGTGAAACCAATGATTCGTTATTGGAGCAGATAGCAACAACCATTTCATCGGACATGCGTATTTTTGATTTTCCGATGGATTTACATGGTTTCATTAACGGAAATTGTTTGATGTAGTGAGTAATAGGCTCTGGTTGTTCGCCGTTCAAGAATTCTTGTTTAGGCAGTTCATATCATCCATACATAGTATTTTGATCTAAGATTTCAATTCTTCCATGTTTCAGCAGTAGCATATTGTTCCATGGAGCTAAGGTCCGAAATATGGAATAAACAAGTGTTTCCACGACTCTACCACCCGGCCAATTCTGTTCCACTTAATCCCTTTTTCGTGGCCACATATCTTTACGACTAAGGAATGGGAAATCTTTCTCCTGTTACATGAATCAAATCTTTCATTTCATCCGGGAAAAGCCATCTCTTTCTCAACAATGTCTTTGCCATTTGATCCAATAGCGTTCCGTTAGATAGGAACAGATTTGATAAATACTGATAACTCTCGGATAGAGTATTAGAACGGAAAGATCCATTAGATAATGAACTATTGGTTCTAAGCCATCTCCGGCGATGAATCAACAATTCGAAGTGCTTTTCTTGCGTATTCTTGATGAACCAGCGGTTTTCTAAAGATGTAGGAAATTTTGTTTGGGGAGGAATAAGCGCCTTTGGCATCTCTTCATCCGCAAAGGATTCTCGACGTGAAAACACAGAGACAAAGGGCCGATCTTTGAATAGGAAAAAGAATGGATCCGCAGGGTCCCAAAGGAATTGGCTTATTCGAAAAAAGCTTTGTTCTTTGGAAGATCTATCTCGTGTCTGGTACTGCATGGTTCCACCCTGCAAGAACTCCGAATCATTCTCTTGAAGCTCATCCTCTTTATGATAAATGATCCGCTTGCCCCGAAATGACCCGGCCCAATAAGGAAATCCCAATTCAGTGGGCCTTTCGATACAATCAAATAGATTGGCACAAGGGTGCCATATTCTAGGAGCCCAAACTATGTGATTGAATAAATCCTCCTCTATCTGTTGCGAGTCGAGGGCTCTTTCTCCTTCCCCTTCTTCAAACTCCCATTTGTATTTTTCATATAGAAATCTCTGATCAAGGATAGAACAAGATCCATTTTGCATCATATCTAACGGATTCCTTGGTTCGGACCGAAGAAGTAATGTCACTCGATTATTATCATCAAACTGACTGCAATCTTTTTCTGTCCGTGAGGATCCCACCAGAGCGCCTTCTACTTCTAATAGGCCCTGAACTAGATCAGAATCTTTCTCAACGAATCCATGAGAAGTGATCCAATTTTTTTCATCGGGTCCTGGTGAAGACCAAAGATCTTGAGCGACCGATCCGGCAGAACAACTCAAAAGATAAAGAAGTATCGTTAATTTCTTCATGCTCGTTCCAAGTTCGAAGAACCATTTGTACAAATAAGAATCCCCTTCCTTACATGATTTCTTCTTCATATAGATAGATATAGGATCTATGGGGCAATTACTTAGAAGTACATTTTGTGCAAAAGCCCTTCCTATCTGATAGAAAAAGATCCCATGATCCTGAACCGATCTTATCTGGGATCGCAAATCCCAAGTTTGTCTATGAAGAGCTGATCTAATTGTATTAGTTTCTATAATTGATTTCTTCTGTGTAATACTAATTGATAGGGCCTCATTGATAAGTGCTACAAGATCTCGTGCATTTGAACCCATGGACCCGAATCCGTTAGTATAGAACATTTTCTTTTCCAAGTGAAACCCCCTAGTATATGAAAGAATGAAAAAGTGCTTTCGTTGTTGTGGAATAAGAAGCCTTCGTATCTTAATGCATGTATTTAATCTATTCGGAGCTATTAAAGTGGGATCCACTTTTTGGGGAATATGAGTCGAAGCAATAACAAGAATATTTCTAGTGGAACATCTTTCACAATCCCTGGAGAGATAGTTCTCTAATAGACCGAGGGATAAGTAATTCGACTCATTCACATACAGATCATGGATGTTTGGAATCCATATTATGCAAGGAGACATTGCTTTTGCTAATTCGAATTGAAGGGGGATATCAAATCGGTCTATTTTCGGCCTCATATACATAGTCGTCATAGTTAGCAGCTGCGTATCAAGGTCATCAATATCGTCACTATCATCAATAGGGATCTCATCATTATCATCAAGATCGATATCGTCACTATCATCAAGATCATCAATAAGATGATTTTTAGGATTGTCATCCGGGAACTTGTTCGGAAATACCGTAATGAAAGGAACATAGGAGTTTGTCGCTAGGTATTTGACCAAATAGGATCGTCCAGTTCCTATAGAACCTATCACTAAAATACCCCTAGAAGGGGATAGGGCTAAGCGGAGTGAAAAGGGTTTTCCGTGAGATCGGAAATGAAAACTATTAACCCCACACGAGGTTTGTGAATAAGTGATTGTCTGATAATGAGCAAGGAATATCCGTCTTTCTGCTAAACAGGATCTATTGAACTCATAATTCATTAGAGACTTTTTATGAATGTCAACTAAGTATCGTAAGTAAATTGATCCCGGTTGTTCAATCATTTGATAACCAGAGTCATTCTTTGATAAATGATCACTATGAGTCAGACTCAATAGAATTTGATCAATCCTTTTTTCTGTCGTTAAGGTGGAGAACTGAATCAAGAATTTTCTTTCTTCATCATCAATTGAATCACAGGTCGCGACCCAGGATTCAATTTTATCATCAATCCAATCACCCTTCACGTTTTTTCTTTTTCTTATCAATGAATAGATCTCTTTACTTGTACGACTTAGATGTCTCGTATTTCTCGAAAAAGTGATTCGGTTGATGGGATTTGGTATGATACTTATGAGATCGATGAGATTGATATTCAAATATTTCTTCTTAGAACGTATTGATTTGACCCCATAAGCGGGACCACCGTCCAATAGCATGTTGCCACCAGAAGCAGAACCCCGTATTTCTTCCAGAGAATCTCCTAATTGTTCCAGAGCAACTAGAAAGAGATTCTTTAACCAGAAAGAATTCAGTTCAGATGTAGGATACCTATCCAAAAGTTTTCGCAACTCAATCATGTATGATGGAATCATCAAAAATTTGATCTTTTCTAACTCTGTCTGTAACTCACTAGAGGCTCGGGAAACAAAGAGAAGATGTATACGAACGAGATATCCAGCAACAAGAAGAAGGAAAAGGATTGAATAGAGGAACTCCCGAGCATTTGTTGATCTCAGATGTGTCCATATCAATGGAAGGGGTGACTCATTATTTCGATGAATCATTTCTTCGGAGAGAAGAAGATTCTGTAAACACTTCCTCGAAATCTCACTTATCAGAGTCCATTGTGGAAGAATCGCCCACAATTTTTTCTGAGGAATTGGCCATGATATATCTGATCCATGCATAATATCATGAAAAATGGATACCCATTTTTGACTGCTACTTAGTATCGGCAATGGGTCTGAAAAAGTATCTAAAAGGATGAAATTTAGATATTTGCACCCTGTCGAAGTAAGGAACCATGGCATATATGTTTGGAACAGATTCCATTTTGAGAGATTTGAAAAAGCACTATCTCCTTGAAAGGTTCTATACATCTCCCCTTTCTCAACGCATTTCTTTAGACAAAGACTCTGTTTTTTCCTCTTTCCGGATGGTAAATATTTCTCAGAACATGGAGTGTGAATCAAACCCATGTTTGAATTGAAACTGAGATACTGATGTAAGTTCTTCCCTTCTGAATCAGATAGATTCATATCTGAAAGAGGCTGACAATAAGTTCTTTCAAAATTGACTATTTGTTCCTCTGTTAGAGGTGTTGCAGAAATGTCTGCGATCGAGTAAATAGCTCTACGAACGAATGGATCGGATCGAATTGGAAAATGGAAAGATTTGTACAAGTTATACGTTTCGTCACCATTTTGTGGAAAATCGTTAGGCTTAGGTATGAATATGTCAGATACCTGTGACTCGATTGGTGAAATAGTCTCTCTCTCCAAAAAAATATGTTTTTTTTTACCGACGCACAAAGAAAATATTTTCTTGCGAATGAACAAGATATTGAGGAATTGTCCATATGGAAGATCATAATTATTGATACGGGTCTTTTCCACATAAAAAGGGAATCCTTTGTTACAATAGAACCAGAAGTGATGTGGATCATTCAAGAATCGAAGTCGATTTGCTTTATAAAAAGAAGATATCAATGAACTTCTATCAAATGGTTTCACGGGATTCAGCCAATTGTCTCGATCGTGGGATATCATTGAGAAATAGGAATCCGTGTTATCAAAGGATTTCCTGCGATTATTTCTAGTATGGAATGAGTCAATCATCCACTTTGGTATCTTTTTGAACAAAAATGGTAATATTGTTCCTCCATTGATCAAGAATTTCGGTCTTTGGGAAGTATCATGATCATCCAATAAGAAGGGTTTCAATTTCTTCAAATGAACGATTTGAAGACCTATTGATTCTAACAACTGATTGCAGAGTTGATCATTCGGACCTTTCAATTCATAGATGTGGATCTCGGACCTATGAATGGGGATATTCCCGATACTCACAAAGAAAAGGGGAAGTGACTTGGACAAAAAGAAACGAAGTGACTTAGACAAATCTTGTTTGTCGATAGCCTCGGACCAATCAATCGAATATTGATTAATACGTAATCGATCGAACACTACTTGAAAACGGTTCTTCTGTTCAAAAACGAAATGTTCCAAATGTTCCTGGAAATTCTTGCTCCCATTGGACCATTTGTATCTATATGCATCAGGATCCCGATTCATGGATCTCTCGGTTCGAGAAATAAGAGGATCAAACCATTTCTTCTGACTCTTTTTCAAATTCGATAAATGTTGGTTGATCGTATATTTCATTATAGTTATATGATTCAGAGTATCATTTCCTATTTGATCCCTTTGAATTCCATATTCGAAGTTGCGATCGGATCTATTCATTAAAAAAAATCGATTCGATACATTTCTTATGTACCCATAGATTCTATATTGGATTTGAATCAGATCTCGGATCAATCTATATTGATTGACTGCCTCCATTTTGTTGTTGCTAGCAAATACCGCTGTTTTTAGTTTTGGATCTTCCAAATCATTCCCGCAGTAGATCCGGACCGATTTTTTTCTGATCCTTCGATAAAAAGATTCATTCTCTTCATAAAAAAGAGGAGGTAGAACCAAAAAAGATTTCCTTTTCGATTCATCTCTGGAGTTGAATACCTCATTCAAGAATTTTTTTTGATCCAATCCGTAGGAATCAATAGAAAAGGAAAATCCCCTATGATACACCAGATCCGGCTCGGTTATTGATAGAGTGAATAGATCTGCTATTTCTTGAAATCTCTCTTCTGATTCAAAACCGTGGTGTAAGGTGTATCCCCCTTTGTTCCGGTCATGGAATAGATGAAATAAATCAAAAAATAGATTTTTGTTCAAGAATGAA
>MJHO01000208.1:49051-96551 GCA_002076135.1 Xerophyta viscosa | reverse complement strand
CATATTGTTTATCTCATCAAGGCATTCTCCATTTCTGCTATTGTGTAGCCACAAGGAGCACAACCCAACAGGACTTCCGCTTACATAAAATAAGCCTACGAGATTCACTCATAACATCAGGGATTACCTCGTGCTAATAAGAAAAAGGAGCGATTGCTAGCCTTATTAGTTAGTCAAGTAGTCAAGGTCAGTAGAGCAAGAAGAAATTCACCAAGCAAAGGATACTTAAACCGATGAAGCAAACAAGGGCTACCAACATCTGTTTTCCACAGAAGCGAGAGACCAATTCTCGATAGAGGAGAGTACGACAGAAGACAGGGCCAGACGAGATATTGAAAGGCTTGAATGAAGAGGTAGGGGACAGAAAGATTGCACCTACCAGGCACAGGACTTTTTGGCTTAAGAAGCAAGCCAAAGGTACAAGAAAATTTCTATGCCGATGTTTGTACTCGTGTACGGGAATCGAAGTGATTAGAACAGAAAGCCGCTTGCCAGCCAGGAACCTTGGACGCTATTCGTGGACAGAGCAAGGAAGAGAAGCAAGCTCTATCTAAACTTTTAATTGATTGCATACCTTCTGTTTACCGTACTATTAGCTCTACTTCTTGGAGAATGGTTGATATATTCATTCCCTACTCTATGTTGGGCATACTCGAGTTTTGTCTTTAGGGGGAGGGCTCTTTCAGTGCATTAAGGATTACTGTTAATATGCTTAACATGGATTTTCTTAAATGTTTGTTTAACCAACTTTTGAATGAAAGGAAAGGAGAGAGGACAGACCAATGTACAGGGACAGGAAGAGCAGAAGCCCTTGATCCTAGGAATAGAGCATTACGAATTGCCCCCCTATTTGATCGTCGTTTGGGAAGGCGCAACATGGAGTGAAGAAAGATGAAAGGACCATGAAAAACATGAAGAGATAGCTGAGTTTGCTGTTGACTACTATCAAAGAATGGTTACTGCTGAACATAGGATGCAGATCAAGGAAGAAGCCAAGGAGAACAGAAGATTCGAAAAGTGAAAGAAAGGAACTGAAAATGAGAAGAGCTTCCTCCCGTGGACTAAAGTGTGTGTACAACAGGGGGAGGGAGTGTGAGAAGGTTGGGAGACTGGAACCGTGCATCTTTGCTCAGCCTGGTTCGACGAAAGAAGGATGTGGGAAATGGCCCGGGGAAGTAATGCTTTGTGGGCGCAATTGCTTCGACAGAAATTTCTTGGGAGGTTGAAGTTAACCCCACTTCTTCTTGGGTTTGGAGAAGTATCCTATCAGTGCGCTCATGGATGCATTAGACAGGGAGGCAAACAGCTGTGGACGGATCAAGGGTTACCAGAGGGAAGAGTGGTTTTTGTTTATGGAAGAGATCTTATCTATGATTTTTGAGCTTGAGAAAGCATCAAGGGAAGACTTGGAGGTTGCCACCGAAATCTCACATGCCTTGGACAAGATGGAATTTTCGGCCGAAGGTACGAAGGAATCAAATACAATCTCGCGATTGGTCAGAAAAACAATGCTTGGTCCTCAGTCAATTATTTGCTTATTGTCTCCTTCACAGCCCTAAAGGAAAGGTTTCCACTTAGCCTCGATATGCCTGTTATGTAGAAAAAGAAATGATCATTTCTTTCTCATTTCTCTTCTGTCCCTTTGCACAGTGGCCATGGAGTGTTTGTAGTTTGAAGCTAAAGGTGAAGCTACAGGGAGGTGTTTAAGAAACTCTGGTCAGATATGTGCCATCGCCGGCCAAAAATTTTGTCCTCCCAAGTTATGAACACTCTATGCCTTTGTTCCCAGGGATCTGATGACCGACCTCCCAACAACAACTACAATGCCGGTACCCATCATCCGATCCTCGAATCTCGATCATTCCCATCTCCGGTATCTTTGATGTCATCCTCTCTCGCCCCCTCAGTTGAGTGCTTTCACGAATTGCCGACCATGTGCAGATTTGTTCAGCTTCCATCAATCCTTTGTTTTCAACCTGCCTGCTTCCTGGCCTTTCATCTTCTTCAACGGAAAGGTTTTTTTCAAACTAATCGATGTGATCCAGGGAAGACGCTCTGTTGTCTTATGTCCCTTTCAGAGATTGCTTACTAGGTTGACGATCATGCCCAAGCATGAGACTTTGATTCAATGGAACCTTCCTTCGTCATCTAAATCCACGAATCAATCCATGGCACCAACTTACTTTGACAGCTATATGAAATGCACACCACATGGTGGATGATATGGAAAAGAAAGGCCTTTTCGATGTTTTAAAGCGCGCTTGCTATTTGGCCTACTCTCCTGAGGATGCACTTTTGTTATTTCTCGATGACCAAGGCGAGCGACTACGCGAGACTACATCCATATCTCGCCAAAAGGCTAGATTTTGTTGCATATAAAGCTCGAGCTTTAATCTGTAGCTATGTCGCTTTTATGTGTCACTCATTTCCTCATCTCCCAAACTATTAAAGGCAGGTTTTTGCACCTCGATGCCCGGAACCTTTCTTTAGAGAAAAAGAAAAAGCTTCTATCTTACTAATAATAATGATGGTTTTGGCTTGTCCCAATTCTAAACCAAGGCGCAGGAGCGCCAAAGCTAGTTAGAGGTTTTCTACGCGCTTTACTAAATCTTCGCTCCGAACTAAATTGGTTTTCTAATCGTGCAGCTGAAACTGTTAGCCGGTGGAAGAAATAATCCATCGGGGTGGCCGAAAAGAAGCCCTACTCCAGAGGAATTTCTTCTGGGATCGATCCATCATCGCCACCTTGCTTGCTTCTTCGGGGACGATAAGCAGGTTAAAGGCCGGAATGCCTACGCCACTAAACCTATTAATGACTCGGCTGACGATGCCCTACTCCATCAGTTATCAAAGTTAGTTATCACAATGCGAGATGCATTGCTCAATCAAGAAGCGTATGAAAGCGAATAAGAGTTTGAAGAGCTATGCTTTAATAGACGTTAAAGAGTCTTTTAAAGGAAGGAAAGACAAGCGCAAATAGCTACAGCATGCGCGGCATCACTTCATGGCTATGAGAATGAGAGCGGAGTAAGCATCGCTCAGCAAAGAGGCTATTTTCAGACGTGAAAGACCCTACTAATGAACGTATGTGGACTCCCGGGAAGAGGCCAGACGGAGCGGAGACAGGGGAGTGGGAAAGCCCAAGGGGAGAACGAGAGACAGAGGCCGGAATTTGTACCGACCTACAGTTTTCACCGGCGAGGCCCGGGAAGGCAAGAAGCCCGATTGGGAGTCAGAAGGTCCGTAGTACCCTGGGTCAGTTTTCTGAGTCCTTCGGATGGCAGAGTAATGACGTAGAAGGTTAGTACAGCTTAGATTCAAAAACACGAGAAAGGAGGAGTAAGGAGGTGTCCGAACCTCGTCTTAAGGCGATAAGAGTTTATTATAAGCTGGCGCCTCTTTTCATTCTACTCCTTATTTCCGGAAATAAGGAGTGCTACCGCACACTTTTAGGGCACCCCTCATCCGACTATAAGAAGAAGGCATGTAAATTAAGCCAGGGCGGGGAATCCGAGTTTACGAGAGTTGGGGTGCGTAGAAAATATGATTAGGCTCTGAATCACCTTTGAAGGCCGCTGAACGATCGATACAATGTGAGATCAGAATAGAGAATTTCTTTAGGTCAGACTGTAGGCTATTTTTGGCACTTTCACAAAAGACTGATCTTCTTCCTTGGGTGCATTGAAACTCAACAAAATAGCCTTTTGTTTATTTAAGTTCCAGTAGCAGTAGCTTCTTTGACAGCTTATCCAGTAGCTGGTGAGAGAGTACGAGTCAAAGAAGGGGGAAGCCAAGCCGCAGTAAAGGCGATAGAGAGAGATCCGGAGAAGAGAGAATCGATGAGGACTTTCACTCCCTTTCAGTTTGTCTCTGTCCGCTACCTTTATTATAATAATAAAGATGAAAGAGAGAGAGGTCCGCGTGCACATGGAATTCATAGGGGGCTTCAATCTCTCTTCAATTAGCCCAGGCACCTACGTAAAGCCCTTTTTCTTCCGATGTCGATCACGGAGAGTAAAGAAGTTGGTCCAGTATTAGTAAAAGCAAGCTATCGCACTGGGTAACTCCTCAATTATGGTATATTGTCTCTCGGTCTCCTGCTAAGGTGCATTCTATACATTCAAAGTCGTCCTCTTAATGACCAGGTTTCGAATCTATACTTTCGTGGCAGTAGGCGAGCGAGCCCTTTCATTCAAGCTATCTAAGAGCTCTGTGCGTACTGCCAAGTCACTAATTAATGCTGGATCCGTCCTAGCCAGAAGAGTTGGATGCGTCGATTAAGAAAATTTGGATTTTGGATTCTTTCTATGCGGAATGTCAATGAATCTGAAAAGAGAGAGTAGTGAAGTGGCGGCATACGAGACGAATCTAGTAAGCAGATGCTCTTCCCAGGCTGTACTGCAATCGAACTAAGTGGTGTGTGGTATCCGGCAAAAGAGGCGCGTTCTACTATACTCGTGTACCAACCACCAGCGTCCATTACAGCACCTTCGCCCTAAGGTAATCGAGGTTTTTTTACCTCGAATGAAAAATCAAAGCATACGCCGAATTGGTCAGGCAGACGTTTCAATCCAATGCATACGATTCATTCACATGAAAAAGGTAGGGGTGTGAAGACGAAGACCGGGCCGGGCAAGGTTTGGAAATGAGACTTGGTTGAAGAGTATTTTGGACAAGGGTTCATTCTGCACTCCTCTAGCCCTCTGGTGGCCCTATTTCAGTCTCGACAGGAGTATATATGGGGTTCTTTCCTTCCTTGTTCTATGCCTCGACATGATCCAACGAAAGAATGGGCTAACATCTCAAGCACAGGGTTAACAACCTAACAGAGCACATCTTTACCCGAAAAATGGATATGTTAGTATACGGTTAGGTAGGGAACATTCTTCTTTCTCTTGTCCTTTCTTTGCGCAATAAGCATAAGATGGGCCCTTTTGTTTGCGCAGTGTGCCGGCAACCTGGGATTACATGAGTTAGGGCAGGGCTCCTACAACGGCCGGCGGCGGTTTGGTGGCTTCACGTCGACAAGGGAGCGCAAAGAAAGGGGTGATCAAAGGTCTCCTCTTTTTGTCTCGTTCATAAGCTGCCTTCCCACTAGAGTTGTTCATGGGAGGTCAGCTTTTTGTCATGCCAACCTCCTGTCTAAGCTGAAAAGCTTTGGCTATTCACTGGATATCACAGACTGATCCGCTTGAAAGAGAGTGAGGGGACTTAGGAGAGTCAGGCTTCAGCCCGGATGGCCGGCGAGTGAGTTGGCGAATGAAATTCAGTAGAGAAGAAAGAGATGGCTACACTCTCTTTTTGGCGGCGGCGGCGGATATCTAAGGATGTGGCTAATGACAGAGGTAGAGTAAGGTTCTACAATTGCTTTTAGGTAAGAAAAAACTCGGGGAACGAAAGGACGGGCCGTACTCTGTCTGTTCTATGTACAGACAGTTCTGATGGCTTATGATATTTCCTTTAGGAATTGTGATATTGGTCAACTACGATAGAGGATCTACAATCATGAGTCCAATAAACTTAGGAGCGGAAGCTTTCATATGGCTGGCCTACAGAGTTTCCGGGATCGGGCCACGAGTTGCAGATACGTTTGTGGGTTGGTTCCTGAGACTGATGAGCTACACGGCCATTAGATGAGGTTTTTGCAGAAACGAAGAGTGGTTATCCGTGTGGCTGGATAAGGAAGGACCTATGAAAGTCCAGTCTCCGAATATGGGCTCAATCTTTGGTGGCCCAAAATGGCATAACCAAATAATTGTTTAGCCAATGATGGATTTTCCTTTATGAACCTCCCTTTTCGGGTGATTGGTCAGATGTCGGATCAAAGGTTGGCTACCCCTCATCAAAGATGGCGTACCCTAGAACAATCGCAATGAACGCGATTCCTCTGAATAGATGGTTTGATTCTGCTGTTTTGGTTGTCCCCTTTTCGAGTTTCCTCCACATCCAGGTCTCGGAAGAGCTTGGGGGCCTGATGGAGTCTCGTTCTAGTGCTGAGGCCAAACAAGAAACGAATGAGCAAACTGACCTTTGAGTTAGTACTCGATTTGGGTTTGGGCTTCTGGTAGGGATAGGAGAAGTTCTATATCCTAGTTCAGCTGGACTCTCTCGAATTTCATATGGTTGGCATAGAACAAGAATAGGCTTCAAGTAACTTGTTAGGGGACTAGGTGTCGGAACATCGGACATATCATCCGCTAGTCCAAGTGGAAAATTTAGCGAGCCCGAGGAAGAACTTACGAGTGATGGGCTGGCCCTTACAGAGTTTCCGGAGGGGGAAGATCGGGCACACGAGTTGCAGATACGTTTGTGGGTTGGTTCCTTGAGGGACTAGATGAGCTACACGGCCATTAGATGAGGTTATATTTTGTTCAGTAATTCCCATAATACGAAGATGGTTTATCCGTTTGTGCGGATTAAGCATGGAACCTATTGAAGAGGTCCGGTCTGCCGATATGGTCAATCGTTTTGGTGGCCACAAAAAATGGCATAACCAAGATAATTGTTTAGCCAATGATGGAGATTTTTTTCCTTTTATTGGAGACCTCCCTTTTTCGGGTTTCTTTGTTTTGACTTGGTCGAGATGGTGCGGATCACAACGGCCTCTGCGCCCTACCCCCCCCTCATCAACACCGTGGGGAATGGGCTTACACATAGTACAATCGCAATTTTTTTTGATGTGAACCTCGCTCCCGCACCGATTCCTGCTTGAGATTAGATGGGTTGATGTGTGCTGTTGTTGGGTGTCCCCTTTTCGAGTTTCGCTCCACGAGTCCAGGTCTCGGCCCATAAGAGCATGGGAGCCTGATGGGAGTCATCGTTCTTCAGTGCTGGCCAAACAAAAAACGCAAAAGTGGAGTGTTAAATGACCTTTGCAAAGATTAGTGGTAGCTGCGATTTGGTTTGGGCTCTTGGGTAGGGGGAGTAGGGAGAAGCTTCTAATCACTCCCCGGTAAGTTCAGTCTTACTAATGCTGCGAAGAGTTTTGCGGAGGTATGGGTATGGAACAATAACGAAAAACTAAAATATAGTGGCTTTCAAGTAACGTGTTATTGGGACTATCGGAGGCTGTCGGAACATGCGACATATGGACAACAGATAGGCTTTCTTGTGTTGCGTTAAGCTGAATCCTCACGGAACGGCTCCAGACGGTTTTAAAGCAAAGGGAACATAAAGGGTGTATGGAGCATAAAGATATACGCTACTCCTGTTGTGTAAATATGATAAGCATATCTTTCAAAGAATCATGGTAGTTTTAACCTTAGGAAGTCTTGGATACTGATGCTCAGATCAGAGCCAAGGTTGAGGTACCCATCAGTTACTCTCCAGTAATGAGGTTGTGGGATATATTACTCCTCGTGTTGTTCGGGTCATTCCGCGTCTCGACAATCTGCGTTGCTTTTACGTTAAGGCAAACAACTCTGTTCTAGTTTCCTGGGCGGTATGAGAAAGAACGGGCCTCTCTGAGGGAGCTTCTGTGGAAACTCCTTTGCCCTCGTATTCAATTTTGTAGAACTGGTTTGCCGTGTCTAGCGGTTGCAGACAACCTTCGCTTCGCTTCAAAAGTCTTTGTGGGGGGGGGTTAGAGCAGGGGGGTGGTGTGGAGTGGCGTGTAGGTGTAATCGGAGCGTCTGATAAGCTGAAGAACTGCCATCTGACGAGACCTAAACAAGTGACACATTTTCCCTTCTTTTTTGATGAACCTAAAAACTCCCTTTGTGTGGAAAATAGCTCGTAGGGTAAGAGGAGGGGATTAGGCCGCAAACAGTACAAGGGTGGGTGACCATACGGAAACACAAATTAGATGGGGGAATTTTGAAGGTAGGAGTGAACACCCTGAACAATAGAGGCTTTTTTCCGAGGAGACCTTGACTCGTCAGCATAATGGGTAAAGGTGGCTGGATACGATTGTGTGACATGACAGGATGGATAGGGCGCTTTGGATCATAGGTAGGTTTGGAACAAATGATACGGGACTGAAGGTTGCGGGGATCGAAAGTTAGGGCTACTAACAGAGAGGTCCAGGTTGGAATTAGAGAATTCCAACGAGAAGGAGATTTCTCCTATGATGAGCCGGTTGAAGTTGGGAGTTTTTGTTGTGGAACCGGGGATTCGGGGGGTTTCAAGGTAAGGACATACCCATGATGCACTGTCTCTTGGTCGGAGTAAGATACGTCTGATTGGGATGATGAGGCGGCCCTTTTACAAAGTCGAGCTTTAAGGTTAAGTAAGGCCTTGGTCCCTTTTGGTCAACAAACTCTCTAAGTAGGAGATTGATGCATATCTTTCCCGTGATTCAGATTACCTAGAAGCCCGGAAAGGAGTGGCAACAACCATTTCATTGGAAATGCGATCTGACCTTAAGGTGGATGGGCAATGAAACCGGTTTGGCCAAGATCTGTTGCTCGGCTATCTGGGCAAGGCACCCGAACTTGAGTTTTGCGGGGTATGGAATTTGTTTTGGCGGTGGTGAGGTACAAGATCAGATATCCCACGCCGCCCCTTTGGAAAGACAATTAAGGCCTTGCCGTCGATTACCTAAGGAAGATATTGATGGCGACGGAATAAACATCCCACACACTCACTTTCTCTTACGTTAGGCGATACATGCTAGCTCACTTATACTTAGCTTAGTGAAAATTTCTTCCTAAATTAACGAAATGTGCGTCCAAATGCTCGATTGGTTCCCCTCAACTTGAGGAAAGCCCATCACCACCGCCTTTTTTCGATTTTGAGTTCAAGATTCCATTCGAGATGAATCCAGGCGCAAATACGGGAAGACGGCTTTGTCTTTCATCCAGCGGTGAAGTTTTAGTTTTGACTTCTGAAAGAAAAGGTTTCTTCTTTCTTCGCTTAGCAATAAAAAACATATAAAATAGGCTTAAAGACAGGATTTTCAAATGATCAGGAAGGAAAGAAAGCCACCAGTCAAGGAAAGGAGCGGTAGACTGACTCCGGATGTGGCAAGCGGTGGGTTGTGAACTGGTCAACCTTCTTGAGGTTGATTGAAGTGGATGATAAGAAGGCGGCGATCCTTACTGCGATGGCACCAAAGTGACTTTCACAACACAACAACTGGGACTGATACTTGCTATCAGAGAATGGATCGTAGGACTTCAGCTGACTGGCTTACAGGGTCGATGAAATTTAGCTCGAGCTAACACGAAGAGGTTCGGAGACGCGAGAGCGAGAGAGCTCTTTACTCGCCTTAACTAGAGTCAAAATTGGAACTCTAACCATAGTTGTAGCGAGGGTCTGAGGGTTGTTACGGATCAACGGGGACGTAGGTCTTGTTTTTGAGTTGGAGAGAGATAATAGGCTGGCTGACTTGCGAAATCCATTACTGTTGATCGGGCTTCTCCGTTGCTTTCTTTTGGTCAGTTCAGGGGGATGTTGACCTTGGATGCATATTTCAACTTGATCGAAATCCCTACCATGCCCTTGTGTGAGATTGATAGGACCGCTCTAAAGTCCTTCTTATTCTTCTATACCCTTTAGTAAGGTCTTAAAGTGAATTATAAGGTAAGAGAGTGGTGATAAGAAAGATAGCCTTGGTCTTTGTACGCCTTGGTTTAGATTCGATACCAATTCGAACTCTCCTTTCAGCTTAGCTTCATAGAGAATGTATGAGGGCTAGGGTTTTGAGATGTGTGACCCACGCCCGTAAGACAGCCAATCAATCCCTTTAGTTTAGCCAAGGTAGGGAAAGAAGCTGGTATAGTATAAGTGGGAAACGAAACCTCTTGCCACAGATAATCCCTAAAAAAGAAAGGAAAGGGGTCTGACCGTCGCAGTACTCAAGGAACCCCGGGCAGGGTCGAAACCATTGAGCGAGACAACAAGGAAAGAGCGTAATCCCAGTCTTGGCTTTTTGTTTTGAGCACCTCTCCTTCTAATACGAGTTATGGAGTCAGGTATAGAATCGCTCGACCGACCCGCTTCACTATTTTCTTGCGTCTATGGAGTTGGAATAGCCACATCTCGATACCAACAACGATTTCATTTCTACTGCCCCACTGACCTACCCCACCCACCTTTACCTCTCCTTTCGTTCCCTTCAGTCCTTCCTTACTCGCTTCATTATTCTTTCTCTCAGAAGGTATATTCGCGAAGGTCAAGAAAAGAATAACTGCAGCTGGGTGTCAAAGTTTAGACCGTCGATGCGATGGGATTGTGACCAATGTTCAGATGGTTTCATGATGCTGTGGGCACTTTTGTCCTTGCAGATTGAGCAGCAACCATCTGGCACGGTGGTCTTGTCGGTGTGAAGTCGAATGGTTGGCAGGGTTGTAATGACTCGATAAGCTTTGAGGCACGGAAGTTGGTTGGGTAGTTACTTGTGATCCTGGGCTGAATGTTAATCTTTTTCGGAAGGGCAACAGTCTTTCGGATTGAGCTTTATGGTGACAGGTGGGCGAGAGCGCTACTGTCACAAATGCAGTGGAGACTGCACTGATGGTTGGTTATACTTAAAGTGACAGGTGGGGCAGGTGTGCTACTGTCACAAACAAAACAAGAGCCGAAATCAGGCTGTCAGGTTGATTGCCTTACGTTACAATGTAAGAAGGTAGAATAGAATACTTATTAATTTACTTACAACATGAATTCAGAAGAGAGACAGTTGCAGTGTCTTTGCAAAGTGAGCGGCAGTCCTTGGGAAAGGAGCTGGCATGGTGTTTAACGACCCATAGGCTTCGAGCATGGGATTGGGAAGTTGACTGTGATCCAAGCATTGTACAGCTGACTGATGGCTTATCTTGCCAAGAGAGCATTGAGACAGAGTTGGGCTGAAAAGGATGGTCTTTGGCCCAGGATCTCACTATCACCTATGCATGTGCGAAGTTGCGATGCTGTAGAGGCCGACGACGTGTCCTGGGGACACATGCGCGTGGTGGTCCGTGCGAGATTGCTGTCACCGCAACTACGGAATAGACGCCATGATGCTTTGTTGTGGCAAATGGGATGAGTTTGGACCAGGGTGTGGCGAACCGTCATCACTGCTGCAGAAGGGAAGCAGCGATAATACTCGCTGCGGGAGTCGAACTAGGACGACCGCATCTTGCTTGTTCGTTGGCAAGGACAGAAGTCTCGAGTTGGAAAAAGGTAAACTAAGACTGATTTTTTTCCTCTTGGGTTTGGCACGAGGGCATTCTTGGGAATCGAGTTGGATGAAGACGAAGTTAAGCTGGAATGCTGTTTCGGAAGGGCCGCTCCAAGTTTCAGAGAACAGGAGGAAGAAGGTTTGTTTGCTTGACAGGGGTCAAGTCGGGGCCGCTTCATCTCTGATGATAGGGTTCGTTATTAAGCCGGAGGGCTGTTCTGAATGTTGGTGGCATGTCGAAAAAGTGGGCTAACACTAAGAAAATGGTTGGGCCGGCGGATCGGTAAGTTGACTGATCTTCCGACATCGTCATAGGGCAAAAAGGTTTTATCTGTTAGGTTTTTGGCTGACGCCAGCCTGTGACTGCCTGAACAGACTAGTCTACGCTCAGCCAACATTCCGACCTTGTCTCGATACTGACAGTTCAGTGGATGGAGAGAGAGAAAGAAAAAGAAGTAGTTCCGAAAGGAGACTCCACCTAGCTAGCGCGCTCCTCACCTCAATGCTACACTTCGGCAGCTACGAACTAACACGCTTCAGAAGAGAAGCTACATCCACTACCTGCATTCACCCTGACAGGCTAACCTGAGCGTACCAAGGGACTTACCGACCGAACCAGCTCACTAATGCGACTCCAGACAATCAATTTCACCCGCAACCCTCAATGCCATGCTTGGCCAGCTCTACTATACCGCACTAACGAAAGCACGGATTTGCAAATTTGATCTGTTTGCCCTTTTTCCTTAGTGAATCCTGACAAGTACATCGAATCGAAATAGATGAGTAATTCGAAATAGTCACCCCTTAGTGAATTCAAGGTCTGAGTAGTCAATGAAAGCTACTTTGCTTTCTACTTAACCTACCCCAACTTCACGCCCTTGCTTTCAACGGAAACACGAATAGGGCGCTTCGCTCAATCGGCCTAGGTACGATTAGAGTTCCAGCCCTCACGTCAAGATCACCGGCATAAAATTACACAGATCGATCGGCCCGGGTCAAAAGACAGAGATCGCTTCCCTGCCTTTCTGTATGCTGTTTACCCTGCTTAATCCCTGGCTCACCTCCCCTGCCTTGTACAAGACTGTGTTCCCGGACCCCATATCAGGTAAGACAGATCTGGCCCCGTCAGCCAAAGAGCAAGAGTCGCTACTGGCCATATACCATATACCCCTAACATACATATCGTGTAGAAAAAAAGATCACTTCGCTTGCTCCCTAGGAAGGCCGGGACTGCTTTCCCTAAAAAGTCTTGCTTGAATGAAAGGACTAAGAAGTTTCAAGCTTTCTATTGCATATCCCTTTCTTTTTTCTTTTTGTTCTCACTCTTCGAGATTCAATTCTCATATACGGTTCTCAGAGGCTCTTGGTTTACCTATCTCAATCAAGTCTATGATTGGTTCGAAGAAGGCCTCGAGATTCAGGCGATTGCAGATGATATAACTAGTAAATATGTTCCTCCTCATGTTAACTTATTTTATTGTGACGGAGGAATTTTGCTTACTTGTTTTTTCGTACAAGTAGCTACAGGGTTTGCTATGACTTTTGACTATCGTCCGACCGTTACAGAGGCTTTTTCCTCTGTTCAATACATAATGACTCAGGCGAATTTTGGTTGGTTAATCCGATCAGTTCATAGATGGTCAGCAAGTATGATGGTTCTAATGATGATTTTGCACGTATTTCGTGTATATCTCACTGGCGGTTTTAAAAAACCTCGCGATTGGGTTACAGGTGTGGTTCTGGCTGTATTGACCGCATCCTTTGGTCTAACAGGTTATTCCTTACCTTGGGACCAAATTGGTTATTGGGCGGTAAAAATTGTAACAGGTGTGCCTGAAGCTATTCCCGTAATAGGATCGCCTTTGGTAGAGTTATTACGCGGAAGTGCAAGTGTGGGACAATCCACTTTGACCCAAGTTTACACACTTTTGTATTACCTCTTCTTACTGCCGTATTTATGTTAATGCATTTCCTAATGATACGTAAGCAAGGCATTTCTGGTCCTTTATAGAGAAGACCGATCATAGATATTTGTAATCAATCATTTATCTTCTTACTTGGGGGATAATAGTATTTCATTGCTACAAACAAGGATTATTGAAAAATCAAAAAATCAGAGGTCCACAATATTCTATTATTTGCCATGACATGAAGGGACGAAGAGAAAATGTTTTATGGTAGACTTGAACTATTGATTGGCCGTGTAGAAATATGCCTTTATCTGCAACATTGGAATTCACAACCAAATGTGTCTTTCCACCGCGACCATACAAAGAAGGATAGGCTGGTTCGCTTGAAGAGAATCTTTTCTATGATCAGACCTGACGATGTCGTGCATGAACAGGCTCCGTAAGATCCAGTAGAATACGTGATTTGGCATAATCAAAATATTGTTTTAGCTATTTTTTTTTGACTTTATTTATTAATAGTATGGACCTCTGCATCGGCCCTATTTTTTATACGAGAGGACTGAAATAGGGGATCTAAAGAAGAGCAAAGGCTAGACTATATTAGTAACAAGTAAATTGCATGTGAAAAATCTCGATATATTTTTGGTCACTTGATCATGATAAACTTTGTAAGCCTACTTGGGTATTGAGCATTTACCTGTAAGAAAGGAATTCCTTGGAATGTATAGTAGCAACTTCGTAATAAAATGGAATCGGGTAACATTTTTCTTACATATAAGTTTCTATATTATACAAATCAATGGGTTCTGTTAGGCTAGCTATATGTTGTGTATTATCAACGATTTCCACAGAAGGCGGTAAGATGATGTCTTGGGCAGTTACATATCCGGGACCTTTGGCACAAATAAACGCGTTACGAGTTCCATACAGATTACTTCTCAATACAATTTCTTTCAAATTCATTCGAATTTCATGTACTGATTCTTGAATACCCACTATGGTAGAATATTCATGTGGTATTTTCTCAGATTTTGCACGTGTAATACATGTTCCTTCTATTTCTCCAAGCAAAGCTCTTCGCATCGCAATGCCTATTGTGTCGGCTTGACCTTTCATAAGTGGAGACAGAATAAAGCGTCCATAATAAAGACGCTTACTATCTGTTCTTGATTCAAGACACTTCCACTGTAGTGGAAAAGTAGATACTTTGACTTTCTCTCGAACCATAGTAATATTCTTTTTTTTGATCAGATCATTGAATCTCTTGAAATCTCTTTAGTGTTTTTTTCTACACACGCCTTTTTTTAGGGGGTCTACATCCATTATGTGGCATAGGTGTTACGTCACGTACGAAACTTAATAGTATACCACTTCTACGAATAGCCCGTAATGCTGCATCTCTTCCGAGACCAGGACCTTTTATCATAACTTCTGCTCGTTGCATACCTTGATCCACTACCGCCCGAATAGCATTTCCTGCTGCGGTTTGAGCAGCAAAAGGTGTCCCTCTTCTTGTACCCCTGAGTCCACAAGTACCGGCGGAAGACCAAGAAATCACCCGACCCCGTACATCTGTCACAGTAATAATGGTGTTGTAGAAACTTGCTTGAACATGAATAACTCCTTTTGGTATTTGACGTGCACTTTTATGTGAACCACTGCGCCCATTCCTACGTGAACCAACTTTTGGTATAGGTTTTGCCATATTTTCTCATTTCATAAAGATAAGTCAGAGATATATGGGGATAGTTCCATTTCATGTCAAAACAGATCTTCATTTTTGATTTGTTCATTTCTTTATTTAAGATTTCAGTCTTTAAGGAGCAAGCGGAGTCTAAAAAGACGTAGCGCGCCCGTAGTCTTTTTTGGAACAAATTACGATAATTCGTCCCCTCCTACGGATTAGTCGACATCTCTCTGTTTTCGAAATTCACTTCGCGAACTCCCGAAGTAAGGAAGTTTCCTTTTATGCATGAAGGTGATAGTAACACAAATTCAAATAGGGCCAATCCTTTAAGACCACCCGACAAAATCGGCGAATAGTCTTCTTCTTCTCTACTACAATTATCCCTGCTCTTCGCCCCCCGCCCCGAAACTGACGCACGCTTAACGGAAGACGTGAGGAGTTATTCTGAAATGGGACCTTTCATTAGACGATTCTTCTCCTGCTACATTAGACTCCGATGAACGAGTTCCATGGCGAGACGAAGATGTGATTTGAGTGAGTTTTTCTTTCTCAAAAGTTTCAATTCCTGATTTCTATATGTATGAGATCAACTCTACTTTCGCACTTCCGATCAACTGAAGCAGGCCAGGCTATAGTGTCAGGCAAGTCCGGTGTCTTTCCCACAGCAAGAGCAAGACCCTCATGTCCTTTCTTTCCCTAGCTATCCGAACAAGTCAAACCTTCCTTAAAGTTCTGTGTTGATTGGCTCTCTCATTTGAGGTCCTCGATTCTGAGGTCCATCTTTTGGGGCCTGATTTCGCCTCAGTCTTAGTACCACTATCAAAACAAACTAGCACTACCAAAACTAACTACTACTACCAAAAAGAGTTGTTTGGGCAGCGTCCCTTAAATCCTGGGCACACAAAGAAAGAGTAAACCAACCCACCCCTGCAGACGAAAGGGAATTCTTTTCAATGGCTCGAGGGCTGAAGCAAAAAGCAACTTCTGAATCATTGGCATCGGCTTCATCAAGTTCCATACTTGCCTTTCCTTTGAATAAAAGAATTCGTCGGCTGGCTCAACTCAATCAGCTGATTCTTAACACTCCTCGCCTTCGGCCTACTCTGATCCATCGCCTCCTTCCTTCTTTAGGCAGGGTTGGATATTTCAATTAATCGAATCGCCGTACGCAGATGTGCCTCTGGTTGGTTTGCTTGAGTCGGCGGGTTTCCCCTTTGAGCTTACCCCAGGAATCGTAGGTCATTCAAGATCTCCAGAAGCGAATTCTCATTATTCAAGAGTGAATCGAAGAACTGGTAATTCAAGTAATTGAACCTATGAAAGATGAATTCAAATAGAAAGATAGAAACCTTTCTTTCTCTCAAACTAATAGAGTATCAAGCCTTGACCAGCCAAGCGGCAAATACTTTTATAGAGAAAGAGTGGTGTGCCACACTTCCAAGTCCTTTTACTAGAGGAAAGATTCCACCTCCCTCTCATGAATCAATTTGATGGATCCTCTTTTGGAAGTTGGAACTCAGGCCAACCGGTGACTCTGGTTTACCATGTTGATTATTTCCCTTCCTCCTCCCTCTTATTGGATTAGTGATTAGCTAGTCCCTCTAATTTCAGTATTTTGTTCTTTCGTATTCGTATTCCATCATTCGTATGAGGTACTTTTTCCAATTTGAGTATTCTGCTTATTCCGCGATTGCTTATTCATTTAACCTAAAAAACTACCCATTCTGAACGTTTTCCTTATGTTGCAGCAACCAGCTAGCTGGAACTAGAAGAAGAAGAAGGCGAGCTAGCAGATGAGCTAACCAGCATACTTTATATGTTGAATAGAAGGAATGAAAGCGACGTACCGACGGCGGGTATCTTTTTTTATGAAAGAACTAAACCACCGCCCGCAGCTGCTCCTGCTCCTCCAAGGCCAAGGGCTACTGATTGTGTCAGCCATTCCTTTATTATTGCTATTGATATAGTGGAATTAATTCCTGCCCTCCTACACCCAATTCATTTTTCTAAAAACAAGACTGCAGGGTCATTTACTTCCAAGAATGGGATTGACATCTTCTATTGGAATTGGAACTGAAACTCTTCTCTTTCAGATCAACTGAAACGGAAATTACTGGATTTCCAGAAAGAGCTCCCGCGTCTCCTCCTCTATATGCTACTTCTTAATTGTAAAAAAATAAGTCATTTGTGCACCTCCCCTCAATGGGCTCTTCTCTTGTGTACTCCCTCTCTTTCTCCGTCTGCAAGTTTTCTACCTTCTAAAAAGAAGAATTGAAACCGAAGAAGCGAAAGAGCCAACCGGCATATGATTTTCTAAGAAAAACCGAGACCGGGCCTGTCCTCTTCGGGAATAGGAGGATGTAACAATATTCCCTCATTAATATTCCACAACAGCCCCATGAAAATGGCCCCAGAAAGAGGAAAAACGACTACTTCTTATCTGCTGGTGCCTCCATTTTCCTGATTGTGCCAGCTACGTCCTTCCTCTAATTAATATAACTTTTTCAGGTTGGGTTTTAATGCATCTGACACTCGTACTATCACCTAAAAGAAAAGGATGGATTGACGACTACCGAATGCTTTACATCAGAATGTCATACTCTAAAAGAAGACTACTCCCATAATTTATTTAAACGAGCCTGAGGGATGTGACGGATTCCTTGCTTGAACCTGATCCTGATCGCTAAGCTAACATGGGGAGAGCGCTTTCTCCCCGACGGAAGGAAGAATGCCCCAAGAATCAAAAAAATGAAAACCTTACTACCAGAGCTAGTAAGCTAGCGGAAGAGCTCAGCTCCTACTATAAGCTGATGAAGAGCTACTATCACCAAGAGAGGGATTACAACCTTTTCCGACAGACTGCGATCATGGACAGACTCATTAAGAGAAGTGCGACCTCAACACCGCATCTATCGACCGGGCTAACTGCCCCCCCTTGACTCCCGTTTCCCGATATACTAATTTTGCATGGGCCTTTTCCTATCTATAAGTGGAATTCCCTTTCTAGGCCTGGGTCTTTTATGGAGGGTTCATGTCCCTATAGTGACCTATTAGCCCCCTTTTTATTGGGTTTCACACTCAGGCTAATGAGCTCGAAAATGATGCTTGGGGATTGCTTATGCCCGTACTGTGCTTCCAACTACCGCCCACTACTTCAGTATAGTTTAAAAGCAGCAGCTAGCTTTATTGACTCAACCAGAGGAAGAAAGAAAGCGAGGTACGTGCCGATTTCCTATTAGCTTGTGTAACTCATGTCACCTAACGAATCAATTAGCTGTACTGATGAGCGTCTTTGCTAAATTTCTTCTGTCTACATGGAAGCCGGCTTCCCCACCACTTGTATTGATTTCGTCCCCCTGTATGCTGTGTACCGCGTGCTGGCTTCCCCATGTTCTTATTCAATTATTGGTCTTCTTTTGGCTTACCGATGGATGTCCCTTTTATTATCTCCATGTGCCTGGTTCCCCGACTACCATGTATTTTTTATGGGAAGCGAAAGCGCCTCCCATGTGGCGCACCCAGAAAAGAAAAAGCGAAGCGATGCGCCGGGCCGGGCTTGGGATATGGAATCCACACTGACTTGAGCAATCAGGCTTTCCGTCCACCTTGTTATACTCTTCGGCAATAGAGATGAGAGATGCGGCAAGGCGCGGGAAGCGAATGCGAGATTGAATAAGCCGCCCTATGGACAAGCTATAGCTATAGATAGAGTGGCAAGGATGAAGTACGGGTAGGGACTGCGTTGTCCGCTACTTTGGAAATCTCCAGAGGTGTCGAAAGATCTTCCACAAAAGTGTTCACTATTTCTTTCTCCAAAAGGAAAGTTGTGGTCTTTTTCATAAGTGGGTATACTTCAACGCGTTGGGAACGCAGGAGGTGCAAGATTTGGCTGATGCAGGATAAGGTCAGAGGATTGTTAATTTTGACTATCTTCGCTTGCATCAGTCCTTGATGTATTGAAATATGCTCAGTAGCAGGTCTGTTTAAATTATCCAAAGTCGATGGAATGGCCTTGAGGCTATTTTGTAGACCATTCAGGTACTTTGGCAGATTACCAAGGTTAATACAGATATGGATAAGAGTTAGGTTAGTCCAGTTCAACTGCTTGTGTAATACCGAAGGTGAAAGATCTGAAGGTGAGTGAACTGGATTAGCCACATACTCTCCATTTACTTGAATTTCCTCGGAGAGTGGAATTGAATGAAGAAGCTAAGGGTGCTATTGGTCCGTTAAATGTGAAAGGGCAAACTCGTGGATCCCCTACACGATCTGCTTCATGTGAACGCTTAGAGTCTGGCAACTCGATGAGATTGAGAGAACTAAATCCTTTTCATAAGTCATTTACTTGGAATTAAAACCTCGCCTTTTTACTTTAGATACTTTTGAGGACCCTTTATTCTTTGAGAAGATTCGGCTTGAGCTTGACTTTTGAAAAAGTTGGTAGAAGTTTCTCTTGGTCTCATGTTCTCATCTGAGGTAGCACCTGAAGTGAAGTTCTAGGTTCCACCACACAGGCTTTTTTGTCTTAGTCTTCTCAGGAGTTCTATCCTTCTTTTCTTTATCAGTCACTTTATCAACGAACTTAGATCGCCGGGCTAAGAAAGTTCTAAATATTGGAAGCAAGCTCTTCCAAAGTGATGGGCCGTACACCTTGTAGATATACCGCCATGTCCGGTCGAAGGTTGTTCATGCACATGCAAACAGCTTCTGACTCAGTGATGGGTTGAGGACGATGTAAACTTATCTTCTCCAGCGGTGAGAATTCGGCTGCCTTTTCATGCATCTGCGTTAGTTTTGAGTCAACTCCGACTTCCACACTTCTTGGGTGCTGGTAGAACGTGTGAGAAAAGCATCCCTAATTTCTTCCTGATAGAGGACGGAGCTAACTTCCTGTAACATGTGAAGGAAAGTCCTGATAGAGTTTGAAGAAATTGCCTTAGGTTGAAGGGGCTACTCAAGGCAGTATCCTGGAAAGCAGCCAAGAAGTGGGCGATGTCTTCATGAACATTGCCATTGAAAATGAATCTTATCTTAAACCGGAATTGAGAGAGTCAGATTCTTGAACAGCTTTTTCTTTCACAGCAAATGAAATACCTATAGCAGTTCCCTCTAAGGCATCTATGTCAGTTCCATATGCATCCTTTTGTTGGTCCTGGTGCCTTCACCCGTCTCCCCTCTTCTCAAGCAGGGGTCCCTCACACCCTATAGCTGCTTGCCTCCCCGTGGATATCTTAATGGATTTATATGTGCAGTTCCTTCTTGGAAAATGGGCATATTTGTTCCTGCCCTTACAAAGCTTTCAGTGTCCTATCCAAACCTCCCTCACAGTCTCTGCACGTGGACTAATTCCCCGAATTCTGCGGCATCCCTACTGTCGAATCGTCATCCTATGATGGAACTTGCAAACAAGCCATTCGCTTCCGGACCAGGGGATTTGCCCACTGCTCTTCCTAAGACCGGTAATCCCGCATCTATTGATTCAATTGGGCTTGGACCGGTAATTCCATCAAAGCACCTTCGACCTTCCCTAGTTTCGAATGAGGTCTCGGCATCAATCCTATTCGGGGATTTCTTTCATATCAAGTGGTTTTGAATCAATGGCATTTTTCTTCTTTGTGCACAATCTTGGACCAGGGGCTTTCGTAGGTGGGCTTTCTGCTTTGGATGATTCCTGCTTCATTCTAATAGGATAGAATCCTCCTCGTACATGTTCTATGCCAGTTGCTTGCCTTCTATTTCCAGCTCTGGGGGAGCGTCTTTGAGCTCGGAAACCTCTTTGGTCTGCTGTGGCTTCCCAAAGATTCGTGTTAAGACGTCTTCTGGTTCCTACTCCTTTTCTGATGAATCATTCTCTGATGAAACCTCTTGTTTAGGGCTTTGGGAAGATAGTGACATTTTCTTCGGATTCGGACCAAGGACTAGTGTCTTTTGGAATGACATGTTGGGCATTTCTTCATCGGAGTCTGATGAAGAAGCTTCCAATGGTTTTTGATCATATTGCAGGAGTTTAGTACGTTACGTATTTTGGGCTCATCACACCCCAACCCTCTTGTATGAGAGGCACCTCAAACTTCTCTGAGGTGGATATTCAAGTCTCTGAAAGAAGCGGCATTGGGCACGGGATTGCTTGAGCTTGCACCCATCCTTTCCTCTTTACAGACTTTGAGAAATGAGTAGAAACTGGAATTTCCCTGTCCATGAGCTCATTGAGATCCTCAATGCTTATGGAGAGAAGACGCAATCAGCCTTGAGGATTTTCTTGTTAGAATAAAGTTCCTCTCCTCCCTACCTCAGATGGGGGAACATAGAAGGTCTTGAGATGCTCTACCCTTTCTATATTTATTTAAGGAACATAAAGATTTTGAGAGGTGTTCCGGGACCCCGGAGTTAGGGTTTTTTCTGACAACACGAGCTCCCTGTTCAACTCTCCGGACTCTCCAGAATGAGCCATAGCTGCATCTCCTTCGTCATCTGATGATTCCGAATCACTTCCAAGGTGGGCTTTGATGGGAAGCTGAGTCACTTCTATCTTCTTTGTTTTAGTAACATTATTCTTTCTAATCACTGCTCCATTTTTTGGGCCTGTGAATGTTACCCCTGGGATCAATAAAATCTCGTCTGTCCTCCTATTTGATTTCGTGGACCCTAAAGGGTTGGATGTCTCCATCTATTCTTTATTCCTGGCCATCTCACATGTACTTCATGCACTGGTGGAGAGTAGACGGGACTACGTAATAGTTGTGCAACCAGGGCTTCCCCCTTGTAAGACGTGTCGGCATTGATGATGTAGAACTTCGCCTCTGACTGGAGACTGGCCAGCTTCAGGGGCAAGATAATTAATCTAAGAGCTTGCTGACTGTGCTGATGGAAGCCCTCTTTTATGCTATTTTCGGGGCCAAGTGCTGGACGTCTATGGCCTGGCTCCTGAGTATCATGAGCGTCATCAGGTTGACTGAAAACCTGGGGTCAATCAAGGTTCACTTTAGTTTTGCACCATCACTTGTGCCTGTGACATAGAGGAGCCTATTGTGCTCTTTAGTTCCCAGTATAAGATCTTTATCGATGAAAGTGAAAGTGATCGAAGCCGTGTGCAGAGCATAAAGCACCTCCTTCATGTTCATTTCAGCGAAATAGGCTTGCTTGTATAGCTCAGGATGTTGCAAGGCATATATCAAAACGTCCCTTAGCCTTCTTTGACATGCATAGGACGTCAAATATGCTGAGCAGGGCTGGAAGTTTCTTGAAATTGGAAAAGCATTGGAGGATTTTTCTTTTGCTGAGGGATGGCATCCTCTTCAATCTCAATCTGCTTTTCTTTTCCTTTGTCCTTGGCTACTGGGGGTTGACGTTCGGGTAGTGTCTTCCTTTTTATGAGTTGCATCTGGTCTACCATCTTAGGCTCTTCTTCTGGGAAGTTAAGCTCTTCATCTGAGTCGCTCCCGAAGCCAACCATGTTACAGGTGCTGGGTTCTGCTCGTGAAAGTATTTTGTAGAAATTTTGAGCTCCCTCTTTGACCTGATGGATTTGGTTCTGAATCCACGACTTCAAAGTGTAGCAGATCTCGAGAGTGTGACCCAGACGTCTGTGGTAAGGGCAGTAATTTAGATTGTCCGTAATGTCTGCCTGTTCAGGGACGGTGATTGGGGGAAGTTCTAGTCCAGCCCTTAAGGCATGGGCAAAGATAATGCCAACCTTCTCTTTTTTAAAGACAAAGTCATCGTCAAGCTTTCTCGACTTAGGCTGAGATACAGTCAGCTTTATTTGGATTGGAGGTACAGAGTAGGCAACTCCTTTGCCTTTCATCTGCCGGACATACTTTTTTGCGACGCTTGGGGATTCCTTCAGAAAGGGGAGCTTTTCCTTTGATCTTGGAAAGGTCATATAACAACCAAGCCTGTTGGGAACTGATTTTGCCTTTCTCATCGGGCCTTGGCTTTAGGAGATTCTTTGGAATGTTTTTGGTAATCTTCTGGTTTATGATTGACAGCTTCATTCCGAACATTTCGAATCGCTGTTCCATAATAAGGGGATTTCCGTCAGAATGTCCACTTTTGACTCCAGGACCCTGAGCTGATAGTCCTTTCGCAGAAGTGATGCTTCAATGTGTCTTAAGGTGGACAAAACAACTTCTGAATAAGTTAGTTTGGTTTCTGAATGACCCTCCTAAATTCCTCGGGGAAGTATTCTTGGAGGGTGACTGACTAATGCCCGTTCTTACTGGACATAGTCATACAAGGAATTTATGTATTCTTCCAAGGCTGATTTCTTATGCTTTAGTTGAGCAGGTTCAAGAATTTCTACCCGAAAGTAAAAGAACCATCGGGGTTACAGCCTTCTTCTCCACTTGATGCCGGGCATGGCGGCCAATCTCTTCAAATTGTGGTCCTTTTGGAGATGATCATTTCCCAGAGTTTTTTAGGCCCCTTTTAAGTTTCTTCAACCAGAAAACTGCCCGGTCTTCTTCTGTTACCAGAAGAATGGCATTGGTTTGTTCTGTTGGGGAAGGGTCCACCAAAACTGACTTAGAGAGAGAGATGTTTCCTTCCTGTCACTCTTTTTCCACCCAATCCTTGAAGATGAAGCAATCTTCTATTCTAATAGAATACTAAGTTCAGGTTGGTATGGCCCCATACCTTCATTATATCTCCTCTCTCGAAATGACATCATAGATAAATGAGAGTGGATCGAGGGAATGGAATGACGACTATAGATTGCACGAGCCTATCAATTCAATCTATCCCTTTCCTCCGCCTTTTTCCCTAGCGCGCTACGTCTTTTTAGACCTCCTCCGCTTGTTCGGAACTCGGCTTTCTTGTAGCTTTGGGGATTTTTTAATGCTGGATGAAGCTTCAAGCTCAAGTGCAAGCTGAGTAAACTTGTTCTTACTGCAAGTCTAAAGAAAGGGAGGGGCAAAGTCCACTCGCTATTAGCTCGCTTAAATCTCTCCACTCGCATAGTAAACTGCGCTCGCCCTAGTCAAATCCAGATCTTCTTCCTTTGCGAGCGGAAGTCAGAACGAATACCGCTTTTACGCTTTATTAGTTTGGATCGCTTTCTTTGTAATGAAAAGGCAGTAAAGATAGAGTCTTTACGGGCAATGAAAGCAGTAGGGCAAGTGAAAATTCGATCTTTGTCAGGCTTAAGGTAAAGGGCATGAGAGAAAGCAAGTTCTTGGGGGTAAGTGAGGCCCGGTAGTGGATGCTGGTGAATCAGAGTCAAATCTATCTTTTCGGAAGCGAAGTCGTAACAACAACCCTTCGAAAGGCGCTCCAGCCCAATAGATAGAACCCTTCTTTCCTTGCGGTTACGGTAAGCAAGTCTCTTAGTACACAAAAAAAGTCTATAAAAGGCGAATAACTGACTTTACTGACGAGCGTGAGAGCGATGCGCTTTGTCTTTTGGTTTTGAACTTCTAAGAGCTTTTAAGTTTTAACTAAAATTGCCTTAAGCAAGCTTGTTTGTTGTAAGGCTATCGCCTTTCCCTACTTCTAAGGATAGATAGTTTAGGGAAAGCTAGTGCTGTGATGAGATCTGTCTTTCGGCTTGGTCGAGGACACCATTACCTTGTTGCTCGCATCGTGATCGATGTAGATTCTTCCTCTCCAGAGCCCCGACCAGTCTTGACTGAAAATCAGACCCCTGTGTGAGCAAGTTATACTAGCAACCTGCTGTGTCATGTCCGTTCTCCTTACACATATGATATGGTACCTCTTTATCCTGAGATCTCTTTTGCTACTGGTGCAATCACCTCTCACGAGGTTGAAGCTGAGCCAAGTCCCACTAACCTGGCCTCGGGTGAAATGTCTGGGGTGACATGTGCATTCCGCTTCCTTGTTCTCGGTGGTGCTCTGAAGTGAAAAGAATACAAAAGATCGAGGCAGGGACTTTGCTAAGCTGTTCGGCCACATTCTATTCCGACCTCTGGATTGCCTTGAGAAAAGTTTGGTTTCTTTCTTTTTTTAGTGCCTTATGCCATGGGCTTTGTTAGCCAAGACTCGAGGCAGCGCATTTAACTATACTACATTACATATATGCTCTAAAATCAGACTGACAAATTCTTTGTTTGCATTTCGTTTAGAATAGAGTATAAATAAACTTATATATTGTTTCAGGAAAAGGAATAGACTTGGACTGGACCAACTCGCTGCTCGTAGCAGAAAAATTGCTGATTCGATTCTTGCATAAGCAAGTCAATTGAATTTTGGATAAAAAATGGCAGGTCGAAGAAGAGGACGAGACGGAATTCAGAACTAAGATTGAGGACCTGAGGATGAATAAAGATCAATATCTACATCATTATGTAAATGGGACTTGAAATTCCATCCGATAGGGCTTGAATAGTGATTTTCCAAACTCTGGCATATTCAGTCCCCATGACTTCAACTATCTCTGCTGATCTTTTTTTCTAATCTTATGAAGGAGCTTTCAAAAGCAAAAGATCACCACCAGCGCAGAGACGTTCTTACACACTATTGTAGTTCTTTGCGGTTGGTTTAAGTGCATCTCTCTCCATAGGGGACGGAGAACCATAATCAATTTCTCTCTTTTTTTTTGACCTTTTGGAATCAGATTTGATCTTCCTGCGGACCTTCAACGCGCTTCCAAATACATTAGCCAGAGGTAAACATGTCATGGGTCTAAAATCCACTTTTCAGTCTCATTGCTTTCATTCGTATAATAGTGAAATAAAGTCAATTATGGATTAAGAAAAATGGCTTGAGAAGATTTTTTGGCTATGAGCTTCAAAGAAATCCAGTAGACAAGGATGAGTTCATGGGAGGCAGCAAGGAAAGGATGTTTGCTTTGTTACGCGTCATTGGAATCCCGCTTCATTACCTATCTCACTATATCCAGCGCTTCCTCTATTCACTTATCATCTGCGACTAAGCTCACTATCTATATCGCACCTATCACTTATCTTATGCTTACCTATCTCATCTCTTATAGATAGCTATATGCTATAACGCCCGCGCAGGGGTCCGTCTCTTCATCGTTCTCACGTATGCATGATGACCCACCCAGAGTTCAGTCTACTTTCCAATTTCCATTAGGTAGGCAGAATACATTTTTTTTTTGCTATATCTGACCTCTATATTACCTACTGCTTACAGGACTTTAAGGAAACCGCGCAATTTTGCACCTTCGGTCCAGATCCTGATTATTTGATATCTCTTTGGCAAAAGAGGACTTTTCTATTAGCGTCTTAAGCTTGATGCAATCTAACTTACATAACACTATCGTACCACCCTACGGATCCCATCATTCTAAGATACAAGGACTCGATGCATTTCTCTTCCTTGCCGCTGAGCTGAGACATATCAAAAAGATCTATTACTAAAAAAGGGAAGATTGGGTACTCATCCTACGGATGATGGATCATAACAAGCAGAGAAATTCCGGAAATTGAGCACGAAATGTCCATAAAGACATATCTACCTCTCAATCCTATATACATTCACCTGTGTCCCTCGAGCTTATCAATGCCTAACATAATCTCAGACAGCACCTCACGATCGTCGAGCACTCTTTCTTCCTCTCTCTTTCCCTTGGGCTACTTTCTATCCGGTCATCTCTTCATCAACTCATATTACAAGGCGTAGTTACTCATAAACGCCTATCATCGTCACGCATCTCTTTCCATAACAAGACATGTATACTCTCATTCTTCATCTTATCATTATCATTGGTAGTATTTATCATCCGTGCTTGATCCTAAGTTTTTATGATTCCTTCTTTTGTTAACCGGGCCTCAACATCCATAATGTCTCCAAAACCGAAGAGGCTATAGACGTAGATATCGTTCTTCTCATCATGCATAGCAAAACTCCACTAATTTCAACCATCTCAGTCTGTGCTGGCCTGCCCAGTTGCTACACTGCCCTTCTGACCCCGTCTCACCTACTGTCTCACTCTCTCTGTGTCTATCTCTACTTCCTCTCGCGTACTAGAAATCCGTATTCTCTATAATCTGGCACGCTCCTCACTCGCCGCTTTACCCCTTTGCTCTTCTGCAATCAGCTGGCCGAGATTACTCCGTTGATTTCGCGAAAGCGTAAATAAGGGACTCCATTTTTCTTGCATCTGGTCACGAGATGAAAAAAAGAGAGCTTCGTCTATCGATTGAACAACGGATTACGGAACTCTTGGCATTGCTTTGTTTTTCTCTCCTTTCCTATCAGCCAGTTCCGATCCTTTTGTTCGAAATTTCTGGCCGTTCGTACGAACCGCTTGCAGAATCAAATCCTGTTCCACCAAATCCTATTATCACTATACATCTCCTCGCATTATTCCGCGAAGACGTCGCCATGCTATGGGCTTTGGCTTAAGATCAAAAATGATGAAATGGGATGTGGCACTTCCACTCGACGCCAATGCGGAAGGATGCCGCCGAAAGAATGGAACGCTGCTTCGCTCTGCTGGATGCGTCGGATCCCATATAAGAAGCTCGCTCTTTACCCACAAACATTTTGTGGGCGCAAAATGCGCACCTGCTCTATTCTTGCGTAGCAATAGAAGCCTGCTCATGCTGCTTCGGCGGCGCTTTTTCGCCTTCTCTTCGCTCTGGACAGGAGCGCTAATGGACACGGGGAGGGAGCAGGCGAAGCCTGTCGTTCGTAATGGAAAGAAAGAGACCACTACTTCGCCTCTTTGTTGGACCGCCGGCGCGAACACAGTGGTCTCTGACCAGGACCAGGAACCAATTCGAATTTGGATCTTGACATGTCGGTGTTTTTTAACCGTAGGCATCTCGCCAGGAAGTTGGTGGGCTCATCATGAATTAGGTCGGGGTGGCTGGTGGTTTCGGGATCCCGTAGAAAATGCGTCTTTTATGCCTCGGGTATTAGCCACAGCTCGTATTCATTCAGTAATTCTACCCCTTCTTCATTCTTGGACCTCGCTTCTTAATATTTTGACTCTTCCATGCTGTGTCTTAGGAACCTCTTCAATACGGTCCGGATTGCTAGCTCCCGTTCATAGTTCTGCTACAGATGATACACGAGGAAGATTTTTATGGCGGTTCTTCCTTCTAATTACAGGCATATCTATTCATCTTTTCTACCAGATGAAGCAGCAGGCATCGGTCCGTAGAACAAAAATCAAAGGGATGGTTGTGGCGCGAAGTACTCTTGTGCACCTACGTCACTCGGCTCGCGCACAAGCCCTACCCTTATGTTATGGAAGAATGACGCGCTGGGCTAGTTATTCAGAGCCAGCAATTGGCTGCTTCGTCCCGTCCATAGCGCTTCGGAAGTCAAATTGGCGTGGCTGAATGTAGAGCAGTCCGCGACGGAATTGATCAGTAGATTATTTAGAACATCGGAAGATGGTCAAGGTAGCTTGCTTCCAAGCCACTGCACGTTATGCGCATGTAGTCGTAGTAGTCGGCCCAGAATGCCTCTGTTCTATACTAAAATACTACTTCGGATGAATGGGGAATTACGTCGCTCTTTGATCTGCGGAAGCTCTCTGTATTATGGCAGAGATCTCTCCACACCAAGGAACCGAATCACAATGGCCTGAACATTAGTCAAATTCTCTCTATTTCTGACTTGGGAAATTGTGGTCGACCCCGACTAGATGACCTGGGCCTGAAGAAGGGCAGGCCTTGTGACTTATCTAGTCAGACATGAAGTAGAATCGACTGGAGGCCTGATTCTTCTTCCGAGCCACTTATACAGTACAGAAAATCCCCTCGGATCTTGTCTAAGTGCCTTTCGCCTTCCACTCTTTTTGTGAAGGCTGAAAGACCTCGCTCTTTGCTGGCTTTTCTTTGACCTTCATCCTGGGGGGCGAGATTCTTCTTTTGAGGTGAATGGGTCGTCCTCTTACTTGACCATGGCATCGCCAACATGAGTCTGTGTTCGGTGGTTGATAAGCAGCGTCTTGCTCCTAAGATTAGGGCTTGTTATTTCCTTTCACTTTTCCTAACGAGGTGGAGGGCCATCGCAGAAAGTCACCTATCTTCGTAGTTCCGGAGACAGGAATTGGGTAGTAGGGCGAGTTCTTGGAAAGGAGAATTTACAGAGAGAGAAGGAGATGGTTATTCTGTTATGGGTTTTACCGAAATAATATTGTCCGCATTGGGATTGGGTTAGAGAGAGAGAGGGAGAAAGGAAATGAAATGAAGGGCTGGGCTGAAGGCGGCGAATATATAATTAAGTTATAGGCCTTGTAGTCCTCTGAACGGAAGACACACGTGGCTTTCAGGTAGAGGCTGTGAATGCCTGAACGTTTTGAGGGGTGTAAAGGCGGCTATACGATCGAGGATGATTGGGTCGTACAAGGGGGGGGTGTAACCGACAAGTGCCGGTGGCTCTTGTGCTTCTCTGCCTCTGTCGACTCTTTGTTTTGTCGCTTTCCAGGCCGGGAAAGCAAGGTTTTTCAGTTGGAGCATTTTTCTGAAATTTCAGGTCGCGCCCGTGGTGGTATTGAAGTTTCATCTGAGGGTTAGGGGGAGGCGTGTGGTTGTCTCGTGTCTGAGGGCGGGTGTTTCGGTCACTGTGAACTTGTCGCTGGTACAAGACGAGACACTGGACCACAAGGTTCAGTTTCTCATCTTGAACCAGCAAATCCTGATCCCTTAACGGACTTCTAAATATCCGAGCTTGAAGTGCACACTCCAATGGACCGTCACCAAAGAAAAGAAGCAAGACCTCTTTCTTCCGAATCAGATATAAGCCAAGGATATAGTAAGGGGTTGGCTTGGAAGGTAGAAGTAGTTGAGAGGGAGAGCGCTTTACTCTTACCCTTTCCCTTTTCCTGCTCTACCCACAGCCCGGGCATCAGGAAGTAGCCTTTGGAGGTTTTCATTTGACTCTCAACTCATACGAAATAGGATGTCTCAGTCGGCGAAGCCTAGCTTGAAATAACACAGGAATAAAACCAAAGGGAGGGCGGTGAGTGGAGAAGGTTTAAGCAACCACCCGGTTCATACATCCCTAATCACGTATGCTAAGTCCGTTTTGTACGGATTAAAGAAGGGCTCTCAGAGCCCAAGTTTTTAAGAGAATTCCATAATATCTTATAGAGTTTGGCCTAAGATTATCTAAGTCCGACTCAAAACTTACTACTCGTCATCAAGGGTCCATAACCATTCTCCTACCCAATTTATGTGGTTGATATCTTGGTCACTGGCATAATGCAACTGCAATTAGAAGATTCATTTTCGATCTGAATTGTACTTTGGGTCATTGCTTTCATTTTATGGGATGGCCTTTCTACCGCAATCGAAGTCTTGCATTGAGTACTAATGTGGAGGAGCCCGCCAATCCCCCTGTCGCCCATTAAGATCCACCCATGATTCATGGAACCATTCCTTCGCGTGCCCTAGCTTAGGATTCGTGCTATTGCTATTGTTTAGGGGCGGAGAAGAATAAAGATAGGGCATCAACATCGGCCTCAGCTGAAGCGGAAGAAGGATAAGACCTTTGAGATCTGGAAGGGTGAAAGTCTAAGAGATAGAAAGGATGACAATAGCTAGCTTTTTGCTAGCCTTGAACATCCACCCTTGCTCTTATGGGGTGGGAATGACTTGGATTGAGTGGGGTATAAGATAAAAAGGAGTCATATGCAGGAGGATAGCGTAGGGTAGACTTTGGTAAGAGTGAATGATAAGAATGGATATCCGTATTCACATCGTAAGAATAGCCCTTGACCTTTAGGATAGGGCGTCAGGGTTCCGACTTTTTCTTTTTGATGAGGAGCCAGGGCCAGTTCTGAGGTTGTCTCTTGGTCTGCTTCATCCATTCTCTTTCTTTTTTTCTTTTTGAATTCATTGATGAAGGCGTGGATGAATCTTTGCAGTTCTTCAAAATTGACTGTGCAAGCATAGAATGCCAGGTAGGAATTCAGTCGCATATTCATTCGGTAATAGATGGTCGTCTTCTCTTCTTTTTTTTTTGTGCCCATGCATCCTTTTTCTGATTTTCTTTATTGGGGCTTGAATTTGTAACCTTCCATTTTGATCTAAAGAGAGTAGAAATCCTAATGTGAGACATGGTCCTTTTCCCTTTTCGACAATCTGGTGGCTGATGGACAGCTTGACTTTCGTTTCTATCATTTTTTTGAGGTTCTCAATGTATGAAGAGAATAAGGGTCGTTGAGGGCTTTCCCTTATCCCTATGATGAAGTCGTCTGCGTACCTTGCATATCGGAAATGTTGGCTGCTTAATTCTTTGTCCATAGCATGTAGGTATATGTTCATTAGGATGGGCGATAGTGGGCTGCCTTGTGGGATTCCTTTTTCTGACTTTTTGTGGCTTCTCCCCTCTATATCCAGGATGTCTGTCAACCCCATTGTATTCACAGGCCTCCTCGAGACCTCCTTCGCTACTAAAACGTAGCCCTCCTCCGCCTCCGCTACGGTATCCATGAACTGAACTAGATAAGAATCGTAGGGCGAAAAAGGCTACGGGCGGCTCAGACGCGCACGTAGCCTTTTTGGTTGCCTCCGTTTGCTCAGACGCGCACTACGTCTTTTTACTTCCCCTCCCACCGCCCGTAGCCTTTTTGGGGTAGGAACAAGGGATTCGTGCAAACACGGGTTATTCAACAACGGATACTCTCACAGCGGTTAGTGATTCAATCACACCGGTGAATTTCACAGTTACGGATACGAGTACTCAAGCACTAGAACCGCTTACTGATTCAACAACGGTTACTGATATGCCATTAAGACCGTCTACGATCACTCTAAGAACGGTTCTTCCTCCCTATTCTTTCACAGCGGGCTTAAAGTATTATTTTAATGGGTTGCCCTAGGTTTAGTTAGCCTGCTTCCTCTCCGTTCAAGGAGCGCTTATTCCCACAGCTTCTTCGAGAGCAGCTTCTTCTTTTGCTACAGTACAGAACAAGGCATTCGAGCAAAGGCATGAAGGAGCCTAGCCTTTAGTTCACTTGCAAGAGAGAGGGCCCAGAGAGAGTGAGAGTGCCCTTCAACAACGTCCTTACTTTCTTCGATGCCTAGTATTGTAGCCATATTCACAAGGAAAGGAAGCCATAGACCGATGGCATAAAATGAGTTAGATTTCCTGTGCTAGCAAGAAGCAATTAGGAGGAATGCCCCTTCGGGTAGCTCATCAGGATGAAAGAAGCAGCCGTAGCATGAAAGAAAGAGAAGTAGAGTAGGATGAAGGAAGCAGAAGTGATAGGCAAGCGTGCCTGGAAGTGCTAATGCTATTGTAGCAGCTCCTTAGCCTCCATAAACTTCTTTCAGTCCTCCATTCTCTCTTTGGAAATGTGTATCACCATACACGAATCTCATACCAGATACTGAATGACGGGCTAAGTTCCAATCTTTCCTATTCTTGCACAAGCCATTCTTACTACACATTCAATGAAGGAATTGAATCAATAGGAGAATAAGGTGCATCTCATGCCCTCTTAGAAAGGGAATCAGAGTACAAGCAGCTATCGAATAGGCTTTGTCTCTTCCCTCAAGAGCTAAATGGATCTTAGCAGCATCGCTTATTCCTCCAACGGCTTCTTCTTAAATAGAAATAGCTTCGGAGTCATTCACAAGAACTGACTATTCTATTTCGAAACCTAGAAAGCGAGAAAGAGAAGTCCTTTAATTAAGCAGAAGTGATCAACGAAGACCTAAAAGCAGTTATGTTATATATAGCACTGCTGCCATTTCCTTTGCTACCGGCTTCTTTCAGTCCACAAGGTTCTCATAGAGAAATGAAGTTCCTTTAGGCATCTTCTTCTTAGTATTAGTAAGAATGGGCGAAAGCCTGACGGAGCAATGCCGCGTGGAGGTAGAAGGCCCACGGGTCATGAACTTCTTTTCCCGGAGAAGAAGCAATGATGGTATCTGGGGAATAAGCATCGGCTAACTATGTGCCAGCTGCCGCGGTAATACAGAGGATGCAAGCGTTATCCGGAATGATTGGGCGTAAAGCGTCTGTAGGTGGCTTTTTAAGTCCGCCGTCAAATCCCAGGGTATAATTTTCAAATTTCCTTACGAGCTCAAGTGTGCGTTTCTGTATCTCTTTCTTTCTCGGTTTTTTTGTTCCTTCGTGTCTTACTTCAAGTGCTTTCTTCATTCATTCAATTGAGATCTCGCTTAGTGTGCTGACTACCTTAAGTGTACAAAGAAGAATGGGAGAAGAACCACTTCCATCGTACTCCATCTCTATCTTGATAGCGGGTCTCTTCTGAGAAAGCCTCTGATCGATCGGATCGGAGTGAGAAAGCTTATTACCCACTGTGCAGGGAGGAAGCGTACTCGACCGACCTAGATAGAAAAGGGGAAAAGCGAGGGTCTTGATTTCTTAAACGAAGAAGGGAAAGGCCTTGATTCTGCATCTGAGTTCCCACTACTTGCAAATATTACATGTGTGGGTAGCGGAGGAGGTCGAAAGAGAGTATTCAGAGAAAGATGGAAGACAAGGTAATGAGTGCAAAGACTAGCACCGTCAATTTTAGTACTACTTTTGTAAGGATCACAAGGCTCGATGCCTTGCCTAATACATGTCAGTAATCCGATGATTCGAGAACGAAGACCAAGCAAAGCATATATGAAGAATTCCTCACTCGCATGGTCCATAGTCCCCTTCTTCCTTATCGAAGGTAGTTCCTGATCACAGATCAGAGAAGAGATCAAGGGAGCAGTCGTGATTGTCCCGGTTGATTCCCTTCCTTTCTTCGATGCTGCTATGCTAGCCCGCTTTTTCTTTAAGGCTTGGTAGGCTACGCCCGCTTCCTATTCATCGCATCGAGCTCGAGCCAGGGGCAAACAACCCGCTAGGGCAGTGGCTGACCCGAGGGCGGCTTAAATTGAATTGGAGCAAGCCACAGGTGGGAATGAATGCTGCCTCGCAAGTAAAGGATGCGGCTGGTACTAGATCACGGCCTTTTGCGATACCTTGTTACTTCCGTCCTGTCACCGCCACCGAACCCGAAAGCGCCCGCATCCTCACCTGAAACAGGAAGACAAGAGGAACATAGGATTACATATATAAGCCAAGTTCTCGAGCCAGGTATACTGGAACAAATTATCCAGTTGCTGAAGCAGTAAAGAGATTGCTTTGCATGGGACTATCATGAGATGCCTGGTTTAGATAGGAAGTTAGTGGAGCAAAAGCTTCCAATTTAGCAAGGGTTCAAGCCAAGCAGCCACCAAGAAGAATGGGGCACCGGAGGCTTGTGTGGAACAAGGTAAAGGAAGAGATCGAAGGCCTATTAAAGGCTAAGTTCATTCGAACTGCCAGGTATGTAGAATGGTTATTTAATTTTGTTAATATTCTCCAAAAGAATGGAAAAGGGATAGTCTGTATAGACTTTAGAGATCTGAATGTAGCAACACCCAAGTATGAATATCCAATAATTGCTTATTTACTGGTGGATGCAGCATCGAGGCATGAAATATTATCCGTTATGGATGGCCATTCTGGTTATAAAATCTCTTCCTAAACAGTTGTCCTGTTGTCTTTAAGCTTGTGTGTCTGTATTCATTCCCTTTCCTGTCCTTTCCCCCCTAGAATAGCTCCGTTCCACCGTTTCCGCAGGATCGCCGAGGGCAGTAAGCACCGGTACTGCCGCGCGACCACAGTAGTCTCGGACCCCCAGCCCTTCAAGGCTGGGTTCGCCATCCGACTTGCTGGATCAATGTCTGCCTTCTCGTCCTCTTCGGTCCTGTGGAAGAAAGGGTGAAACATCCTTAAAGGAAGGTGCCCACCTATACACAGAAAGGGGGTATTCTACTGTTCTTTCTTCCATCTAAGGCAGCTATTCTTTTTTGACTATAACCTATTCCCACTCAGAATGGTTACTGGACAAGGATGGAGCTGAGGCGCCTCTACCGGGACTTGATTACCCCAACAGAGCAAAAGTGAAGTTGCGTTCCCGGCTTCGAAGTAATGTTTGACGTTCCCCTTCTAGTGGTCAAGTAAGAAGGCCACTTTTCCTCCTGACACTGACAATGCTACTTGTCCACTTGTCCACTAGACGTACTAGCCTCTTCCATCGAGCTCGGACTCGTCTGCTTCTTATCTCTCTGAAGGGCTAATGAGAGGTCCCGAGATTCTAGTCTACTCAATCATAGACACCGACGAGTGATTTCGAACATCACCTATGATAAAAGAAATCCTCCAAAAAAGAGAGATGGGGATGGATATCTCTAAAAGCCGCTTTCAGCGGCCTCTATAAGCCCAGTTATCGGCTGTTTCTTAGCTAAAAGGAAGGGTTTGACTCTTTCTTCCGGTCACTCACTGGGTCAATAGGTCGGCCAGTGGAAGGTAAGGAAGTATCCTAGCCTGTTCCTTTGTGGTCATTAAGCCAACCAATAAGCCAGTTATTAGTCAGTAGGGAACTCCTCTTTACAGTAAGCCTGTCAATGGTTCAATCAGTATAGGTGTTCTTAATATGGAAGTCAGAGGAAGATATATATCTGTCATTACGTGCGACTATCTTCACTATAGAAAGAAAAAAAGGAAAGAACGAAATTTTCAGCACGAAAAAGTCTTTATTTATTATTCTATTAGCATAGCATTAAGTAGTAAACATTTTACACAAGGGGTTTTCCCCTACCTTACATGCAAACTTTACAAATAAAACCAAACAAAGATAGTTAGCATAGATAGGAGTCTATCTCCAGTAAGCACCGGAGTAGATCTCCACTAAAAAAAGACAAAGAACACCAGACATGAAAACAAAGGTCTACAGACACTTATTTAAACCTTCTAAAACTAAAAAGAGTCGACGGACTCTTCTATTCTAGTCTCCCCGGTGACCGCGGGGGACAGCATGCACAATTAGGTCTTCCTGCTCCGCCCGCAGCGCTTGCTGCCTCCCCTCCAAATCCTCTATGCGCTCTCTGGTAGCGCGAATGCGCGCTTCTTTCCTGGCAGGATCCATTGTTCTAACACTCTTCAAAAGGAAGTTTAGCACTCTACGGCGCTCTTGAATTTCATTTTGCAGTTGCCCGCAGCAATTGCAGAAAGCCTGTTTGCAGCATCCATAGCCATACGTGCTAGTACTAAATTTCTTTGATTTTCATTTGATGAAGTGAAGACACTTATCGAGCCTCCATTTATAGAGTGGTAGAGTAATCTCGCCATGCAGTACGAATTGCATGGCTGGCACAATTCTTACTACTATAACCACGCTGCCTGTATGAACAAACAAACTTTGTACAACCAGCTTACGTGGAAAATATTCCATATTCTATGCCAATGGACTCGTGACATCCATGTACTGAGTCGTCAAATGAGCCACGTTAAGAAAGCCCAAGCTTATACGCATTGGCCCACAGGGTGCCCCAAGAGGGCCCGAATGAAAGACCCAAGCCTACATGGACCATCAAAGAAAGTCCTACAAATGAAGACTTGGGCCTGTTTCGATGAAACCTCGATGAAAGCCCACAGAAGGGCCAAAGCACAACAAGCCTACCCATCATCAAAGCAAGCCCAAATGCTTGAATGACCTCATTGTCATAGAAGCCCTTTCCTTACTCCTCAATATAGTTGCAGGTAGTCTTCCATACATTAAGATTTGCAGCACCTATTCAAGAGCTGGGGAATCAGCTTGCAAGGAAAATCTGGATTGAAGGTCCATATATTGCCCTCCATTCCCGGCTAGAAAAGGATGTCTGGGTCAGAAATGGATATCTCACTGGTTTAGGCCCGACAAGATTATCATCAAAGTTTGGGAGTCTCAACCTGAATACCTCACCAGAAGGTTAAACATGAGCCACATTCAGCGAAGAGTTGCTAGTCTCTGTCCCCTTAATGCATTATCAATTACAAGGTAAATTACAAACAGAAACTGGAATTCTATAGGGTAGATTTTTCACTATGAATTTGTAAGACTACTCTAATTAGAGAGACTTCTTAATTTTGTGTTTGGTGTAGGCTTTGGAAGGCTGACGGGGCCTCAAACAGTGCACGAGTATATCTTGCTAGAGGAGAGCCGTTTGGAGGCACCCAAGCTTTGCAGCCACTTGCGGCAGAATTTCCAAATCTAGTTAGTAGGGAGATGTTGGCACAAGAAGGCGAACTGTCACCATATATCAATAAGTCCTCTGCTCTGGCTGCTATTGACTACATTTGTTACTGAGCAGCATGTCTTTCGTACCTTCTCATGGGGGGAACATGGGCCTTCCTGGACCATTTAAACCTCAATGATTCATTGCTGTTGACTGTTGAATTCATAAAGTTCTCGATCCTTCACTTGCTGATTATAATGGAGAATCACATTGTGTGTGATGTTACACATCTAGTCTCTTTGCTTCAGTTTATGCTGAGTCAAATAGGGATTGGATCTTTCAAAGTGGGAGACAGATTACAGCTTGATGAGTAACGATGCAGCAAGTTGACTGCAGGTTTGGGCTGATGCTCTCAGATTGGCTTCAAGTCCTTTGTGCTCGGGTTGACCTTTCTCAGAAATTTCAGGAGTATATGCATGTTGCTTTTCCTGCTTCTAACGGGGCAAGGAATCAGCAGCTCACTTTGTTCATCATTGGAGTTTCGAATTTTCGGTCTCTCCCTACCTGTTACCCCTATGGATACAATTGAGAGCATTTTTTTTTTTGCTATCCAGATTTTCAAGAAACAATGACAAGCTAGTATCTTTCATGAAGAGAGCAAAGATTGAGACATGCTTGGGGTTGGGTGTTTAGCCGCATTGTCCCTCTATAATTGGAGTTCTTGTCATAATCGTTTTTCTTGTGGTGTGGAAAAGAGGAGTAATGAGAGATCAAGAAGGCAGAATGTAGATTGAATAGAGTGCGTCAAGGTTGTCAATTTCGGAGTATATAAGTCAGCTACAATGGGTTGGTTTATCGCACAGATTGTCAGTAAAGGGGTTAGCTCGGTCTATAAATGGGTTCTCCTAGGTGGTGTGCCTATCAAGAGTTTGATCGCGCAGGATTGACTGTCAGCCGCAATCCTTTTAATCACTGAATTGACAATGGTTGGCGCTTTAAGGACAAGAATTTGGTTCAGCTTTCAAGGTGGTGCTGTGAGGATAGAATGATCTGGTTATATGTACTTACCCAGGGTAGCTGGACAAGTCTTCACAAGAACCATTCTGCGTTTTCTCTCCTGGAAGCAAAGGTGAATATATGTTTTCGGAGTTGCGTCTGCTTTTCTTCTGCAATGAGAATGTGGGACAAAGATTCATAGGGAGTGAGGACTTGCAATATAATGTTGATGCATGAATTCAATGCCAAGCTAGAAAAAAGTACTACAACTAAAGCTTCAACCTTAAGGATGGAAGAGTGCTACCTGTTTGAATTGAAGTTCCATCCCTTAGGGTCGCCGCGAATATCGGAAGCAGAATGGAAAGGGAAGTGCCTGGCAGGGCGATAACAAGAAAAAGCAATTCAGGTGATAAGCCGAAGTAAGACTAGCTGCAGAACTACTCGTTTCATTCGCCGAATGCCCGCCGAATCTAATAGAGAATAGCCCTGACCACCCGTAAGCATATCCTTCCTTCCTTATCGGCTTCTTGTCTAGCTCATTCTAGAGCAACCTTAACTTGATCCTAGGATGAGATTCAATCAGCCGTGATAGGCTGCCCTGTCAGTCTCTTGCGCGTTTTGAAATAGTGCGCGGTAAACCACCGGTAGAAACATTGCCATTAACTCGGTGAGGGTGACTTTTTGACCCACAGCTTCCGCAGGACGCCCTTTCCCTCTATGTTTTACGGGTTTCATAGGAAGATGTGATTGGTCAGAACCGGGCAAGGTTTTCTCGCACGCTTCATCCCTTCTAACGAGGAAAGGACTTTCGCACTTTCGTATTAGCAGTCACTTTTCTTTACGACAATTCATATAAGTATAGTGTAGGAGCGGATTGGCTAGCTTTCGCCGATTCTTTCGTGAATCTCCCTACAGTGCACGTGCAGACGATTTCTTCTTCAACACTTGAAGCTAGTGTTGGGATCGAGCGGCAGGGACCGTACCGCATAGGGTGTGAAGCCCAGGTACTACTTCGATTTTCTAGTTCAGGGTTTACATAGACCCAGTTCCCCGCCCAGCATTTCCAGGCCTGACAAGCAAGGGCACTTTTAGGCGCCCGGGTGGCTTCCGTTCGGGAACATGAGAAGAAAAGCACTCGCCGCCACATACCTTTCTCATTAAAATAACTTGCTCCTACCCTTATACGAATAATAGTTTTACACTAATTGTACATTTGCCTCTGGATCATCATCATGAGAACAGCGAAAGCTAGATCTGTCTCAGGCTTAGATGTACAGTCACGCAATGTGAGGAGGATGCAATCAACAGTAGATCTTTGTTAAGTCCGCCAACATAATGGATGATGATCAGAGAATTTGCGGGGGGTCGTCGGGGGGGAAGGACCTCGACACGGGTCGCTACTAAAGCTAGAAGAATTAAACCGAAGATTAACACGACCCAGCTAAATTTCGAGAGAGCGGTCTTCCCTTAATAGATTCGCCCAAGGGGGCGGATGATGGTTTGGGGTCAAAATAATCAAGCCGACTATACGTGGTAGAATGGCGGCCCTGTATGAACGAGTAGGATTTGGAGAGTTTACCTGGAAAATAGGATGTCGGAGTGCATGAAAACTCAAGATCTGTTACAGCACGACTGCGGATTGCAAAGAGAAGCATCTAGGTTCCTCTTCGGAGTAGGGGAGTGAAGATCTAACTGAAAAAAGGTGTTTCGTCTCCGTCGTGTGGGTGGCCATCTCGGAGCGGAGAGAGCGGCGGATGATGGTATGAATGCTCGGGGCAGGCAGAGAGCGAGTTTGTTTGTTTTGTCGGATTCAGGCCATGAACAGGACTATACACATTCCAAAACGGAGAAAAAAAGAGAGGGCCAATCCGGAAAAAAACTCACTCCTCCCAAGATCTGGGCGCCATCCTTCATCCATCACTATACGCAAATAGGTTCCTACCCCAAGTCCGTGACAAAGATGTCAACGAGATAGAGATATGAAAAAAACCTTAGAAAAGAAAAGAAAGGATTAGAGCTAGAAAAGATTGTTTTTCAGAATTGAAGGTGAAGAGGAGTTAAAGCTTACCGTCAAGAAGGTTCCTTTGCTTTTCGCTAAATGGCATAAGGAAAGGAGGAGTTTAGCAATCCAGTTGCCACTGTCACTAGCAGCCACAAAAGGGCGAAGGAAAGTGGATGAAAGTGGATGCCTAATGGAGTGGAAGCTCGGGATAGGCTAGACAGTAGCGACGGAACTTCCGCTTAACTTATTTGACTTAACATTATCAATTGCGATAAGAAAAAGGCATTGCTCGTATTCCTGGGGAAGGGAATAATGAGAAGAATTCGCCTCTAGAGAAGTGGTCGTGAAGGAGACTGCTTTTGCTTTGATGCTTACCCAAGCTCTTGACAGATTCGGCTCTGAACAAATCCTCTCTTAGAGATAGTCGACCGTTCACCATGCTTTCTTTCATGGGAGAAGAAAAGCGGGTCTTATCTGCTGTTGCCGATCTATCTTTTTTCTTTCCTGGGTGTGGACGAGACAAAGTTTCTTAGTTTCCGCTTGAGGTGGATATCCTATAATAAGGTCTGTCCCAAGGTAAACAAGGATGTGTCGGCTTCAAGTAAATGGATCGGCGGAAGGTCATGTAATGTCCCTTAGTTTAGGGAAGGATCCTATGCCCTCGATTTCTCTTGAAAAGGAAATTTCATCTTGGAAGAGTGGCATAAGAGGTCTTGTCTTTTCCGTGATGAGGAAAAGCCGGTGTCCCGGTCTTCTTTAAAGAGAGTGAAGTGAGCCATTAGCTCTGGGAAAGAAGCAAGAGAAAGGGAAGGAAGAACTATAAGGTTCGGAATCGAATCCGCTCTTTCAGCTAGTCTTCTTTTTTCCAAAGAATCCGATGCTGTTAGCGAGAGTCGTGGTAGTTCAGTTCGAAAGGCAGTTCAGTCATCCGCGGGTAGAAATCCTAAAAAAGGAAAGTATGCTATCTCTCCTACTTCTTTCTTGTGTGATTCCATTTCCTGCATAAGCCAAGTTATCTCGTCCCCCCCCTTTTCCCGGGTTTTAATTTATTTAATAAGGCTGCTTTTATTCTTCCTTTTCTTAAGGTAAGGCATTCCCGGAGGAATATGACATGGCTATTGTTTCAGTTTCTGACTATGTTTCCGTGGTAGCTAAGAAAAGTCCTGGTGTTTTAGTGAAGGGCTTTAGACAGGCCGTAACTGTCTTTGTCGGAAGGGCTGGGCTACTAGATGGGAAAGATCCCAACAGACCAGGTAAAAGCGAAATTTAGAAGATTTCTTCTCTTCTCTTTACGGGGTTAGACTTCTAGAAAGAACAATAGATCTGATTGACACTGCTTTTAGAGATGATCATAGACAACCATATTGGATTTCTACCTGCCCACGGCTCATTGATATTCTTTTTCTCTTTCCTTCATTTAAGTCCACATCTTCTTCTCTATTTTGCTTGTAAAAACTTAGAATGGTATGACCGAGATATATATTTACTGGTTATTTAGATCATATAATGCGAATTAATGAGTTGGTTTATTAGTTAGTTTAGAAATTAGTGCTACTTAATGGGCTGGTCTTTTGCTAATATAACTCAAAAACAAGGCGAATAGTAGGCTGGTTCTATTTTGTTTTGATCAACAGCTGTCCTCTCGCAAGCAAAGATATTTCTACGGGTACTAGTTCCATCCCTGTCCTCCACTCAGCTACATTGGCGAGGGATTTGTCAGCCTTTATTGCTTGACATAAACTATCGTAGATTGGCGAAATATTTCATCTCAGACCACTCTACCGGTCTCTTTATCCTGTTGCTCGGTAATCACAGCCTGATTCATCCGTTTTTCCTTCAATACTCAGGTATTGAAGAAAAGTCTTTGATACGTTCTTGTTACACTTCTTCTCTTTAGCTTTCTTCCCCTCTGGTCAGGATCTCCCATTTTGGAATGGTACTAAACAGAATTCATCCTTTCGGGACAGTAAACACTCCTGCGGTAACGGTGGGCGTGGAAAGGAGAGAGAACCATCCTCCAACAGTTCTTGATACGACTTTGATAGCCGACCCGGGTTTTCATTTCTCCCGAGACATGCATGAACATTGAGATGCCCAAGAGACAAGATCTATTTTGACGGCTGAGAAAAGTGGTTGAGCTTTGATCCAAGATGAACGCTGAAAACTTTCGTTCCCATATGCATATTATAAGTCCCCTATAGAGATAGAGGTTGGCTAGGCATATCTTATTGATGAGTTCTCTAAAGCTATTCCCAAACATTCTTTCATCCTCTGGTTGGCTATACCAGAGAACTACCCAAGATAAGTTGTTTGAATATGGAGTTCTTTTTTCAATATCCTGTGTATTTTGCAGAGATAATGTAGAAGATCATGACCACCTTTTCTTCTCATGCCCCTTTACTTTTAGAATATGGAAATTTATGTTGGGCAAATGGTTGATTTGTTGGTTTGGAGGTAACTGGCAATAGACTGTGGATTGGGCAGTACTGAATATGAAGGGCAGTAGTTTGCAGAAGATGATCCTGAAACTTGCTTTTGGGGCTGCTGTGTACTGTATTTGGATTGAAAGGAATAATATTATTTGGAAAAACCAATATGAGGATGCTGTGAGCTTGCAGAAGCAGATATGTAATCCGATTAGGAGCAGATTAATGTCCCTCAAGAAGTATCCCCCTTCCCAGGCCCATTTTTGGCTCACAAAAGAATGGAATCTTCCGAATTCAATATTCAAACTTAGTCTTCTCTTCTTTCTCTTGATGAGGAAGGATCCCAAGGGGCTCTTAATGCCACACGCTCGGTGAAAGGAAACTAATTGTTACTCATATCAAATGGTTCTCTCCGTCCGTATCATGAGATGGGCTACTGCGCGCTAACAGCTAAGGCAAACTTTTCTAAAGAAAGAAATATGCCCCGCCGGGAATTCCATATTCAAAAAGAGAAGGGCTGCTCGGATAGTAGCTTCGGTTAAGTATTCCGGTGTAATAGGCTAGCCGTCATCGGTTATCCGTCCACAAATAGCGCTTCCCTTTTTTTTTCTTTTCCAGCAGTAAATTCAACAACATATGAAATTAGCAGGTTACAGCTGGGTAAACCTCCTTTAAACAGCTGTTTAGTCTTTCCATTCCACAATCAAGAACAGAAATGTTAGTTTGTTCTTAAGAGTTGTATATGTTACCAGAAATTCCAGTCTCATAAATCAGGCTAGTAAACTAGTAAAAAAAAGTAGGATCAATACCAGGTTAGAAAATATCTGGTTAGAGAGGACCAGGCCGATTTCCTTATTTCCTCACAGCTACCTGATTGATACTTCAAGGGATTGCTTTCAAACTCAGCACACCAGGTCGTTTTGGCGCATATGCATACGAACCATCTTGAATCTGGAAATCGTTGGTGAAGTTTTCAGATATGGCTGAATAGAGGGAGGCTACTCCCCTGTTAGGCAGGAACTGGAAACATCTGAAGTTGCTAATCAACAAAAGTAAACACCCCAGAAAGGGCTTCAAGTCCTTGGAATGGAAGAAAACGAGGCTGACGATGCTCCCGAGATCGAAAGAATAGAAGACCCGCCCAGTCCTCTATTTCAGTCTCAACAGAAGGTAAGAGGAAGGGCACAGACAAAAGAAGGGACAGAAGCTGAAATAGCTAATTGAGGGGTCCCCCGGCAAAAGCAAAAATGAGAGTGCTATCGTGGAACATTAGAGGCTTAGGGAACTGAAGAAAATGAAAAGGATAGTAGAACAAGATCAGATTGACTTTTCCTCACTAAAAAGGTCCCAAGATCTAACAGCTAAAAGAAAGGAAACCGTGATACTCGCCCTCAGAGGATACTAATGTATACTACATTAGCAAACCCACGATTCTTTGTGCTTGTTATGAATGGGCGAGCGAGGATGAAATTTTGATGACCAAAGAGGGTAGGGGCCAATGATGAGTGGGACTCTTTGAAGCAAGAAAAGGGCTGGGTTGACTGGCTAGCTCGTGCAATCAACGAGAAATTCCTTCGCCTTAGTAAGCGTTGCTAAGCAAGCCTGGTTCTCCGGGCACTGCGGTAGGACGTGAATCGATCATGACGAGAATGGACTTCTCCGTAATGTAATGTAATAGAGGAGTCACAGTCCAGTTCCCCCTCCCTTCTCGACCAAACGAAGGAGATATGAATTCCATTCAGGCGGGTAAGGGCTTGGCTTGACCCTGTGTCCTCTCCTGGTCGGGTCGGAGGCGAAGACTGGCAAAGTTCATCATTCAGCGGTGGGGTCTTCATAGAAAAGAAGGCCTCGCCCAACGAATGGAGATGGAGTCTCGCTCATAGATAGAGGAAGAGTACGCGCGCTAGCGCGCTACGGCTTACGAAGTTGATCGGAATTGGTTGGGTTGGCTTGGTTGCCCGAAGATCCGATCCACAAATCAAGTAGCGCGCGCCCTGAAGAAGCAGGGCGAGAGAACTTTCGGCTAGTGAGCCTCTGCTTCCTTCTTGCCCAGCTCCCCGAAAAAACGACGTTCGACTTGCATGTGTTAAGCATATAGCTAGCGTCCTTCTGATCCAGCGATCAACTTTCAGATTTTGGACTATGATTGGGCCCTGCAGTGGTAGAACCTGGTGAACCGGGCGTACTACTAAACATTGATTCTCTCTCTTCTCTCTTCTATATATATTAGACGAAGACCAAGACAAAGTAAACTGACGAAGAATAAAGGTTCCCCATGAGCTTTTTCCCTCCTTTCTCAAGGTCTTGAATGCCGAGCTCACTGGCGATTTCCATGCCCATGATGATTGGTACTCGGCTGCGTTGTTAGAGCACGGTTCGGTCAACGAGAAGGAATGTGGTCTCATGTGACCTTCAGGTGTCATGAAGATGATGCCGAGTCCTGACCTTCTCTCTTTCTTCGAATTCGTGCGTGATGCGCCGTCTCTGAATGAAGTACATCTCCCACGGGTGTCAATTCTGAATCAGGAGGAAGTGGATGAGCGCAAGGACAAGTTGATTCAGAAAGGGGAAGAGGAGTAGCCTAGCCTGGTTCTTGTTTGTTTTCCTTAGCGGTATAGTACGGCACGTGGGAAATTACAATCAGAGAGAAGTAACGATAGGATAGATCCGCAGGAAATAGCGAAGTACATGAATTATCTATCTATCTCTTTAGCTGAGAGAGAGGTTTTTTTTTGACATGCAGGCATTTCGAGTATGTTCGTTCAACCCACAAGAACAGGGAGGACGTACGTGTTCTCGGGCGAGTGCGGATTAGTCTCGGTTAGTATACAAGATCATCAACGTGTACAGTAATAGGATGCGATTGTAGAGCCCTTTTCTTAGTCACCTTTCGGAGTGGCCTCTATTTGTTAAAGTCCATAGCAAAAATGAAAAAGGAATGACCGCGAGAGAAAACAAAGGCGTCAATAGGGGATAAAATCCCTATGGGCGGTTGAGTTGGAAACTCAACGGTTGGATCGTCAGAACATCCAACTCCGCGAGGCGGAGTATCGGTTTGGGTTGGACCTGTCCAAGGGACAGGATCCCAAGGTTCACCCTGATTTGATCCTCTAACCTCACTACTCCACCCGTTGCTTATATACGGATGTTGTAGTCCTGGCTTATCCATGTCAGGTGCCACCCCACGGTCCCCGAACTGGGGTTCCGTTTAGGTGAGTTGAGGCTGGATTGAGATGGTATATGTATTGTACATTATACCATCAAAGTAGCACCGGGTGTAGCGGAAGCCCCTCCGATGTGGAGCAATCCACAAAGGTAAATAGGAAGCTATAATCACGCGAAACGATGCGTATTTTGTATGATACTTTTATCAAACTCAATCTAGTCTCATGGTTTAGAAGAGTCTCACACTATGAAATCATTCTTTAACAAGGTGATTCTCATAGTGACTGACGGATTACGCAAGGAGCACTGTATTGCAGCACACCTTGTATGCCAGCAGGTTATTCGGATGTACCGCCGTTCTGGGCTTGCACCACTGCGTTGTATTTAAAACAATCAGCCTCGTGCCTCATGCGGTGGTATGGCGAAGGTGGCAAGGTACAGCCCTACCACCTACCTGTACCAGTGTCCCTAACTAGGACGGGACTTCCAAGGATGATTCCTGCCTTTCATCGTAATCAAATTCGAAAATTCGACGATAAGGCGGATACTGACGTGCAATTGTACCTGTCCTTCTTTAGCCTAAGTAAAGTGATAATAAAGGCCAAAACGAAAATGACTTTTGCATCTCCGGAAGATATCGACAGGATAATTTCTTTCATTGGGGAAGTAAAAGGCCCCATGAAGGAGTTACTCCTACGATATGTCCCTACCTTGCCCACGATTCCCCTTAAGCAAGGGATTCGGTGGGACCAACGCTGGAAAGCGTTGCCAACACACAAGTTGGTGGAACGGGTATATCGTGATAGACTCGGGATTAAGGGAAAAGTAAACAAATTCAAGTCTGTGTTTACATCCCTCTCCTATGAGCTATGCGATTTCCAGTTCCTCATGACCTTCATACATGCCGGAGGAGATCATTACTCCCAAGGCTGTTTGTGGCCGGAGAGGATTCGTTACGCATTTGACCCGAACAATGAAATGTTCACACAGTCTGATCTAAATCAATTTGAAAAGACTGTGGGTCCATTCTTGCCAAGGACAGATGAGTTTCGAGTCCCCCCTGTGTGTGGCCAGAGTTTAGAGGGCGCTGGCAAGAGACGCAAGCGGAGTCTAAAAAGACGTAGCGCGCCCGTAGTCTTTTTTGGTAACTATGTCAACTTCATGACTGGTTAATGGAGATCCTTCGGACTATTCCGATGGATGGGACATTTGATCAATTGTCCCCCGTTAGGAGACTTAGGGGCAAATATACATGTTACTCTTTCGACTTGAAGTCGGCAACCGATCGGTGGCCATTAGGCTTCATGTTCGAATTGGTAAGATGTATGTTTGGCCGATCGTTTGCCTAAGGCGCCGTTAATTCCACTTTGGGTGTGAATATCTTCCAAGTGAATTTTGTGAAGCCCGTCAGAGATTAGCTTCGTTACGGGGCAGCCGCTCGGATACTATGCGTCTTGGGCACTGTTCGCGTTCTCCCATCACTTTTTAGTGTGGTGGTGCGCCGAAGGGGTGCGTCCAGGTGAGAGGTTTACAGACTACGCTATTCTCGGTGATGATATTATCATCGCCGATGAGGCGGTAGCCAAGGAGTATGAATTAGCCCTCCAGAGACTGATGTGGGGTTCAGATATCTTATCAAAAATCCCTTGTCTCTAAGACGGGGTGTGGTGAGTTTGCTAAGAGGTTCATGGTTAAGGGGATGAGTAAGGATTTATCTCCTATCTCAATCCGAATTTGAACTTATACCATCCTTTTGGATTGGTTTCAATCCAACAAAAATACCCTTGCAAGCAAGAGGTTTTCCACCCTTGCGAGAGTAGGTGGGGCTGGTTTTCGCCAGTTGGCAAAGTTTCCACACCGGAATGCGCATTTTGACCGCATTTTCTATATTCATACTAAGACGATGGCCTTCAACCTTGAATGGTGGATTGGCCGAGGTCGTCCCCTTAATCCTTACCTCCGGGGCTGGATCATAGATTTTCTCGTGAGAGAAATGAAACCTAAGGAGCTCTCTTTGTACCCTGATAAACTATTTAGTCTTGAAGGTAAACTTCGCTTCTTAGAGTGGTCCGTCCTAAGGGGTTGGATGAGGCAGTGGCTTCGCTATTGTCATTATTATAGCAAAGTCTTACTCTCACCTGATGTAACCATTCAACAGTTCTTTGAAGCACCTGTTGTAAACCAGAAGTGGAAGATCGTCAACAAGTCTTGTGCTTGTTCGATTTGGTCTTCTATGGAAGGTTTATGATATGGTTGCTTCAAAGGGACTTGATTGGAGGTTACC
>MJHO01000208.1:0-42450 GCA_002076135.1 Xerophyta viscosa | reverse complement strand
ACTTCGTCGGTGTGCCGCGACGCCTCCTCTCGGTCGAGAGGGAGAGGACCTTCCAGGAGAAAAGCCCCAGCGGCTTGCTCGTTGTTCCGCGCCGGGGTGTCTCCCCACCTCAAGTTCCATTGGTGGAAGTAGCGGTCGGACAGCAAGGGAAGTCGTTGTGAGGGTTCGTCTGACCCTAAGTCCACGATGGTTGCCCCCCTGGGAACGTCGGTCTCCTCTTGCGATGACCGAACTCTCTTCCTCGAGGTCAGTCTTTCAGAAGCTTGCTTGCAGGCGCGGGAGGCTCGTTGCTGGCGTCGCCGAAGGTATTGTGGCCAGAAGGTGTTCGGAAGCTCAAGATGTTCCGTGCAGGACGGAAGTATACCGGCAACCTTCAGGCGTAACCACCGTGTCGACTGCTGGGAGACCAACGACAGCATCGGACGCCTCGGAGGCCTCAGCCCTCGGTGGTTTTCGCTGCCGTTTGCTGCCTTTCCCTTGGCCCTTCTTCTTGTTTCTTCGTCTCCCTAGCTGCGGCTCTTTTCTTCAACAATGCGTCCATATCCTATTGAGTCTCTTCTACAGCGATCTCAGCGGATTGACCTGGGAAGAAAACTTAATGTTAGAACTCTACAACGTTAAGCTAATGAAGGAAACCGACATGAGTTCATACCCTGTCGCGTTACTCAGAAAAGTCAGCAATCTCCTCCAAACATCCCCTCAGAAGGCGCACGACAGGATCGATCTTTTCGCTATTCCGTATAAACTATTTGGGCTGCGTTCTAACTGGAGCGATGGTTATCATTCACATTGACAAATTTCAAAGCTCTCGACGTCGGGTTCCCCCCAAGGTCGGTTAAATGTCCACAAGGATCGGTTCGGACAAAAACCACCTATGTTTCAATCATGAACTGAAGACGTTCGCCCCGGTTTAAGTTTTTGGCGCACCCTCTCAACCTAGAGTGGAAATAGTACCAACCCCTAGAATGGATCGACTCTTGACATTCAAAGAAGTGGCGGAACAGTTCTACCGAGGGGTTGGCGTTATACGCAGACATATATACAAAAATTCCTATCATGGTCCTATATGCTTTAGGGAGAGCTGACATGGACCAATTTGAAGGGTGGTGAACAGGATTGGATAAAAAATTTGTTGAAAGGAATTCGTAGACCTAGGCGTATATGCTCATACATTACAGCTATTTCACCGACGTGATGGTCGGTCATTCTCTCGTTCGGTAAAGGAACCCTAGCGCATGCATCGTTGCTTATCCTAACCTTTGGACACCCCAATTTGCTATTTGATTTTTGGTTACCGAAGATTTGACTTCTTCTGGAAAAGGAGAAGCCTTGCGAGAAGCACCGGCCTTACTGCTAGGGGTGTCAGGTGCACGAGATGAGGAAGGGGAAGCCATGACTAACCTGGAAGGAAGGACTTTTAGACCGACGCAGACGATATGCACCGAGCTACGAGAAAGACACCGACCCAACTGCTATACGCACCGACGCTAGAAGAAGGCTCGGGGGTGAATCGCCGTAACTAGTGTAGAAGTTTATGAGGAAGAGAAGTTTACTGCGAATGGACTGGAAAAAGCGGCGGAACTCTTTAAAACAGAGATCTGAGAAGTTAAACTTGCGGGAATACGTGTCAAGGTCTAAGCTTAGTTGGCGGTCTTGTCAATCAAATCAGTCAGAGGGGACACATCTTCGCACGGTCGGAATTGAACCGAACGTGCCAGGTTTTAGCTACGGACACACCGAATGATCAATCAACTTTGGATTATAAAGAGATCAACCGCTGTAAGTCACGCTGGGTCAAGTCAGGGTCGGGTGCTAGCTCGCGCGGTGGATTGGATCCGACAGAAGAGCCGACGTTCGACGCCTCCTCTGTCGGGGGCATCTGATACAGCGTCAGAAATAAGGGACCGATGTAAGGCGTGGTTGGATGAAGGTCAAGCGTCAGTGTTTTTGGAGCTTTATTGAGGTCGGTGTACATTAAGGTCGGTGCACCGACGAAACCTCACGCGATCTCCTTAGCATCTGAACCGTTCGCCTCGGCCGACGGATTGATGACACGTGGACAACGTCACAACGGAATCTGCGGGAAATTCAAATATGTGTGCCAGGCTGTCGCCAGCCTGGGATAACAACCTTCGCCCACTTGCGCGCAACTGGCGCAAGTGGGAGAAAACCGTTACGGGGTATAAATAGTGGTCTACAGTACCGTAACGGGGATCCATTATTCTGAGAAACATACTAAGAGAGTGATGTAAAGAGAGACAGAGCGAAACCCACCGAGCTCCGTATAAAGCTCGGTGCTGAAATCTGTATCTCGTATCTTTTTACCCTATTAGTGAATTCTTATTCGTTGGTCGCGGACGACCCGTGGTTTTACCTCGGATCAAGAGTTCGAGGGTTTCCACGTAAAACATCTGGTGTCATATCTCCCTAAAACCATCTCTACGAGCCTACCTCTACTTTCGAACACAACAAAACACCGGTCGAGTACGAGCTCGATCAGTATACAGGTGGTCTTTCCTCTCGCTATTGCTGCAGGGATCAAGCAGCGGCAATACTGACCAATCTGTATATCCGAGGAGAGTGTTTTGAACATCAGCCCTTAAATGCTGGTGCCAATTACATATATTATACGTGCATGAAATTTTGCCACTCGTATAATTTGTATTACTTTCTTGATTTTTAAACAAGCACCTTAAAATTATCTATATGAAGCCATGAAAATACAACCACGAAGCACTCGATGAACAAGATGATTACAGAGAAGAAAGAATCAAAGCAGGCAGTTCTTTACGTCGGTGATGCTGATCAATGCAGGAGAGAGCCGTTATACTAAGCAGCGGCGACTACCGCCATACGAGGAGCAGTCGTATCTGCTTTCTCATTTGGTAGTAGGTAATCGTTGAGATTCCTCGGCCTTACGTAAACTCTCAGACCATTCTTCATGAACAGAGTCAACGACATCTTCTGCTGCACCTTGTGTCCAGGGACGAGCTCCAGCCGGTGCCGCAGCAGCACCGCCGAAGCTATCGCCTTCATCTGCAGGTAAGCCAAGTCCTTCCCCAGGCACGTCCTCGGCCCGGCGTTGAACGCAACGAACATGTACACATCCTTTGGTGGCTCGAATTTGTCTCCCTCCGCCGACAACCACCTCTCTGGCTTGAACTCCATGCAGTCCTTCCCCCAGATCACCTCCATTCTCCCAACTGAGTAGATAGAGTAAGTAATAGCTGACCCGGCCGGCACCACCGTCCCGTCCGGCAGCACGTCGTCGTCCACCACGTACTTCGAGTCCTGCGGCACCGACGGGTACAGTCGCAGCGTCTCCGCTAGCGCCGCCTTCAAGTACACCAACCTGTCGAGCTCTTCGAACCCTAGTGGCTCCTCAACCCATTTCTCTCTCTCCGATCCTCGTGTTTCTCTGAGTACGCCGACAACCTCCTCCACTATCTTGCGCTCTATGTCTGGTCTCTGCATCACCGTCCAAAAGAACCAGCTGAGTGCCACAGACGAGGTGTCACGCCCGGCTAGCAGAAAGTTGAGCGCGATCCACTGCAACACCGAGGAAGTGAAGACCTCGCCGTTGGCGTCGCGCTTCTTCATGAAGCGGGAGAGAAGGTCGTCAGAGGGCCGGTCTTTCCGGGCGGCGACAGCGTCGGTCATGTATTTTTCTACCACTTCCAGGCTCTTCTTGAGGCGGCGCTCAGTGCCGTAGCGGAGAAGCTTCTTTAGCCGCCAGAGGAAGCTAGGGTAGAGATAACGCTGCAGGGTAGACTCTGTGGCGGCGTCAAAGGCGGCGGAAAAGGGGTTGTCGGGGAGGTCGGGGGAGAGCGTCTCGGGATCCTTCCCGAATGTGAGGCCGCAGATGTTGTCGAAGGTGAGGCGGAGGAGAAGATCCTGGAGATCGACGCCAGCAGATGGCTTGCGGCAATGCTCGGCGAGAATGCGCCACAGACGGGTTTTAATGGCGCGATTTGCCCACCTGCCCATGGCCTGGCGGAGGCTGCGGGTGGTGAACTCGAGAGCGGCGGTCTTGCGCTGGAGCACCCACAAATCGCCGTCGGAGTTGAAGATGCCACCGCCGAGCAGGTCGTGGAACGCGGCCTGCCACATGGGGCCCTTTGGGTAGTTATCGAAGCGAGCCCGGAGGACGTGCTCCAGGTTGCGCGGGTGGCACGTCACTGTTACGAACCCTTGCCGGCGAGCCAAGAACGGCAGAGGCAGGATGCACGTCTGGTATGTAGCGGCTGCTCCGGTGGAGCGGAGGTTGTCTGCGATCCAGTCATGGATGCAGGAGCGATTTGCGACGAGGCCCGGCAGACTGCCTACCAGAGGCCATACACGTGGGCCGGTTAGCCGCCTGGAAAACGCACAGAACCAAGCCAAGTAAGCTGAAGCTAAAGCCACCACCATAGCAGCCACCACTGCTTCCATCTCCTGGGGATAACTCGCTCACTCAACTACCTGTATCTGCTATCTAACTGCATGCAGGATTTGTTTGGTGGTTGGGAGTATATATAGTGACGATGATAAATTTAGCGGAGGGTACACCTAATGATACGTGACCAATTCGAATGAAGAAGACGAGGGGGTGGTTAGGAAATTAATCGATGAGGATAGAGTACGAGGGGAGATGCATATTTTATTGTCTTATTGGCGTCGTACAAGTTTGGAACAGGGTGAGAAGAAGTGGTTGGGAAAAAAAGAAAAAACTGAGATTTGCTTTTCTTGCAGCTGCAGTGTAAAATTGTTAGCGAAACTTGTGTTTATTAGTTTACCCGTTTATGGTTTTGGGCATAAGTTTGAGAAGTTTTATAATGGTTTTGAGAAGTGTAAAATGGTTTTGAGAAGTTTTATAATGCTCCGCGCATAAGTTTTGAAACTTACACCACATCTATTAAAACTTATATTTAGAGATATTTTTGAAAAAAATTTCAACTATAAAGTTGTTCAGAAAAATAAAATATATAATTTTGTTGTTCAAGTTATTTTCATAAAATATCATAATATATGTCAAAAAAAATTATCAAAATATGGTAATATAAAATCAATTTATTTGTCTATAGTTTTTTATCGATTTATTTGACATGATATTTATTTTTTTTTGGAAATAATTTACACTATAAAAATATAATTTATTTTTCTGAACAAATTTGTAGTTGAAATTTTTTTCAAAAAATATCTCTAGATATAAGTTTTAATGAATATGGTGTAAGTTTCGAAACTTATACCCGGAGAATTATAAATTTTCCGGTTTTGGGAGGAATCAAATTCCATGCGCTCAACTTCCTGCACCACTTCTTACATCCATACCTAAGATATATATTAATTTATATTATTTAAAAAAAAATTAATATAAAAATTATAGATTTTGATATTATTTATAATTTTTATTTTGAAAATTTTTTCAAAAAAATTGTTATACTCTCTCTTTATGGTAATTAGAAACGTCTCGACCAACAATTAGCATGGGCAGGTCTACTCTGGAAAAAATTGTAATGCTCCCTCTTTGCACCAAACTCACTAACATTATTACTTAAAAATATTTGTTTTAAAATAAATTATAAATTTATTCAAAAGAATTAAAATATATTACTAAATAATTCAAAGTAATTTTAAAAAATATTATAAAACATCTCAAAATAATTATTAATTTATAACTATTAATTTTTTTATATTTATTTATATACAGATAATAACTTTGATATATATATATATATATATATATATATATATATATATATTATATATATATGAGAGAGAGAGAGAGAGAGAGAGAGAGAGATTGATGTGAAAAAACTCTGTCCATAACCTGCCCATTCGTACGACCGTCGTAAAAGATAAATCTACGGGTGACACCGACCTATATTGCACACACTGAGAGGACCTAATCTTACGGGTATGGTTGGCCCAGAACACCCGTTTTACCCCCATGTGATATAGGTGAAGCTTTGTCCCCCACACTCCTGCAAACGACGTCTGTGAATTCAAACTCAAGACCTTAGGCTTTTAAGCTGAAAGTCCAACTATTCGTCCTAAGTATCATAGACTCCAAAATATATTTCTAAATATGATTTTACTAATATTAGCGCAAATAACAAAATTTATGCATAGAGCATTATAAAACTTCTCAAAATGAGTATTCATGATCTTGAATTTTTTTATTTTTAAAATTATTTAATTAATAATTAAAATTCTAAAATTATTTTCAAATTTTACAAAACTAATATTCAATCGCTTATTTAACAGGCAACATTGTCTAACGTGATCCGTGTGCCCATGCTGGCATGCCACATAAGACTGCATATCACCTCTTTAACATGCAACCTCAAAAGTCGCCTCTTAAAATGCTACCTTATGGTCGCCTTTTAGAGAAGCGACAATAAGGTCACCATAAAGAAACTGAGGAGGTCATAGTAAAAATATTAATAAACGAGAATAATAATGCTAAAAAGTTCAAAAAAGTTGTGGTACCTTGTGTAACTTGTAATTCAAAAGTTTCTTTTTTAAATTATTAATAGACGTGTCAAATGGCCTGACGTAGTACTTATTTTAAGTTATATTTAAGCATTATTCTCAGTATTAATTATGGCAGACCATTTGGCAAAAATTATTTTTTAAAAAAAAATTAAAATATTATAGAGCAAAATAAAACGTCTCACAATTTGTTTATCATTTTCTTTAAAAACATTGAATAATATAATATAGATGTAAAGAAGAAAAAAAAAAAATTTCGGGCATCATTCTCATTACTATGACAGATTTTTGCATGTTTATTGATATTGTTTCAAAAATGTTTGAACTATGAGTTATAGCGCAAAACAAAACGGACCGCAATCTATTTATCATTTTATTTGAAAGTACTAAATAATATAAAACAGAAGGACAGAAAATAAAAATACTATTTTTCAGAATGATTTCCTATTTTTATTTATTTATCTCGTATAATAATTCATTTAGCTTTTATTTTAATATTTTTCTATTGAATAATACAATAAAATAATATATTTTTCACTTTGGTCTACAACTTTTCTGTTCAAAATTTGTTGAAGAAATATCAATAAATATTCCAATATTATTCCGAAGTAGTCAGAATAAGACCTGAAAAATAATTCTTTTATTTTATGTCCTTCTGTTTTTATATTATTCAAGACTTTAAATAAAATGATAAACAGATTTTTGTCCATTTTATTTTGCACTACAACTTACAATTCAAATATTTTTGAAAATATATCAGTAAACATGCCGAATAGTCTGCGCTAGTAGTGAAAACGATGCTCGAATGATAATTTCTTATTTTCTTTACATCTATTCTTTTATTACTCAATAATTTTAAAGAAAATGACAAACAAATTGTGAGACAATTTATTTTGTTCTATAATTTTTTTGTTCAAACTTTTTTTGAAAAAATATCAATAAACATTCCAAATGATCTGCCGAAAAAGTCAAAATGATGCTTTTCTTTTTAATAAAAAGTAAAATCATTATTTTAGTACTGAGAATAATGCTTAAATATAACTTAAAATAAGTACTAGGATAGACCATTTAGAATGTTTATTGATATTTTTTTAAAAAAAATTGAACTGAAAATTGTAGACGAAAGTGAAATATACTATTTTTTTTATTATTTAAAAAATATTAAAAATATTAAAAAAGAACAATTCTAAGATTGTTTCAAAATTTTACAAAATTAATATTTGGTCGTCTCTTTAACATACAACATTGTCAAACGTTGCGTGCGTGCCCACGCTGGCACGCAATGCAGGATCGCATATGGCTTGTTAAAAAGACTACCGAATGGTTGTTTGTTTAACTGGCGACAATAAGATATCCATAGTTTTTTTTTTAAAAAGTCGAGGAGGTCGCTAGCTAGACCGGCGAGCTCTTCAACATTTTTTTTTAAAAAAAAAAAATTATTTATTTTATCTTGTACATCTATTTAGCTAATTAAAATAATTTAAAAATAAAAAAATTCTATGATTTTGCCAATTATTGGCAATTTGCCCACGCAATGACTTGGTTTTTCTTTTGGTTTTAATAACTAGATAAATCTCCATGTGCCTCATGTGCAATACAACAAACTTGCTAATATGCTAAATTTGGAGTGTGGTTTGTCTTTGCTCCCCCCCCCCAACCCACGATTTGACCACATATAAGAAACAAATTAGTAATGGCCCGACAAAATAGTCTGAAAGCAATCCTTCTGTGCCTCTGGATTGGTAAATCGTCCGATGAGTGAAAAATACAAATCGGACTATTTTTCTTATTAAATATTCGGACCCAATGTATTTCCTACGAAATAATGAGGCAAAAGCTCACATAATATATAAAGATCGGATGCTATAAAAATGGAACATAACAATCCAGACTTTTTGAAGTGCGCTCATATTAAATGTTCAACCATTAAGTAACTCAGTACTTTATAAACTTTATGCGGTTAATCTACCAGCTACATCAAGGACATAGTTGCACGATTGAACGGGTTTATGTTCCGGTCGACGCAGATACAAAGTGGCTTCTATTTTCTTACAGCTTCATGGCAGAGAGGTCGGGACTAGAACCCTATTTCTCCATACTACTTTACCTATGAAGGATATCGGAGATCCTTAAATATGAATTCTACCGTGAGTAGAGTTCTCGGAATACCTTGGCTACGTGCAGAAGCAAATATTTGCGGTGTCCGTGCTCACGACCGTTGGTGCGACTCCGGCGATGTCCGACGACGTGAGTGACTATTAGAGGCACTTACTAGTTCACTCTCCAAGTCCCTTTGGATATTACAAATGCAACTTCTTGGCTTCCATTGGTCTATCAATATGTATTTATATGTGTGAGCGGTTACCGAAACTATCTGGCGGTTACCGAAACCGCAAGACGGTTACCGAAACTAACTGGCGGTTACCAGAACAGCAAGACGGTTACCGAACCAATTGGATGCTTCTTTGACTCGGACTCGACTCAAGTCACATGCTAACAACCTAATTCTTGACATGTACTTTTCATCATTTTCTTTGACCAAATGGGTCTTATAATGAGCCTCAATATATACTGAGAGCTACATTTGATGTATGTTTTCTTATACGAGTGATTAGTTTTGAACATTTTCTTGGTCAGTTGAGGCTGTTGTCTCTTTAATATTTTCAGGCAGTGCATTATTCTTTAAAAAAAAACAAAATAATAATCAAGGACACAGCTCCACAGTGGCGGGCTTACTACCTTCACCATGAGTCTGTATGCTTCAGCTTCATCAAGTAGTCTAACATATTTTGATGGGCCGTAGTCTTGGCCCAGCAAACCAGGCTTCGGCCTTCTGAAATCTCGGCTACCAGCATGCTCTTCTCGGCAAGATAGAACCCTAGCTCATTTAGAATCTTTGCCTCTCCCCAACGCTTTCAGCGCTTTCCACCACCGTCATTTCTCCGGCAATACCTGTTGTTAAATTGCTAATGGCGTCGAGGGGAAAGAGGATGGCGTTGCCGCCGCTGGCCTCGGTGAGCGCTCGCGTGAACCCGCTGGTTCTATTCAACATCTGCGACTCGTACGTGCGGCGCCCCGATCAGGCCGATGCCGTCATCGGCACGCTGCTCGGCTCCGTCTCCTCCGACGGTACCGTCGAGATCAAGAACTCTTACGCCGTACCGCATAGCGAATCCGCCGACCAGGTTTCCTGATTATTTCCATGTTTACTTATTGTTTACTATGCTAGTTGTCTGGCAATGTCACTTTTTACCACAATGCGTTGTCGTTTGAGTTGGAATTAACTTGTGTGGCATGATTCTACAGGTCGCCTTGGATATTGATTACCATCATAACATGTTCACATCCCACCAAAAAGTGAATTCGAAGGAAGTCATCGTTGGATGGTAATGAACAAATTTGTATTTACAATCAGAAGTACAAATTTCATTTAATGTCGTATATGTGTGGTCTCAATGATATGCCTGCGCTTTATGAATTGGTAGTATTCTTTGTGATGTTCGCTTATTTCTAGAAGTGGGATGTCATAAGAACTCTTACTGAATTATTTATTGATATCAGCTTTTCAGGTGAATTGTTATATTCTTTTTCAGATTTCATTTAAAGCGATGTAAGAAGAGATTTGCTGAAAGATAATTTAGATGAAAAAGCATTTTTAATCAACACATGTTTACATTTCAGCGACAATGCTATATATAGCAAATCTTTTGTTTGAAGATTGCTCCGTGCATGTTATTTGTGCGGTTATCTTTTGTCATGTCAATGCAACCTCATACTTATACGCTTTTATTTGTGCAGGTATTCAACAGGTGCTGGTGTTTCAGGTGGGAGTGCACTCATACATGACTTTTATACAAGGGAGATTGCAAATTATTCAAAGGAAGTGGCATACCCTGTTCATCTTACTGTTGACACAACGTTCACAAATGGAGAGGCTCCGATAAAGGCCTATGTATCCGTCAACTTGTCCCTTGGAGACCGTCAGCTTGCAGCTCAATTCAATGAAATTCCTGTAGACAGCAGGATGCAAGAAGCTGAACGAGTAGGATGTACGTGTTTAACTAAAGTTTAATCATTTTATCAGTATCTTGAACCATCATAGAAGTTTGAGGTGGAGCTTTGTAGCAAATATCTCTTGCATGTCGTAGATTTCGTTGGATACTATCCAATTACCTACTTGCAATTATTATTAAAGCATGGATGATTTATTAAACATCCTAAGCTCCTCGTCAGTCTCTCCGCTACGCTGGTTTGAACGCCGGCCATACTGTTCCTTTTGTTGTGAAGTCTACCTAGTTTCTTCATTTCTTTTCTCTTTGTTAGTGAATCTGTTTTACTTTTATCTTGGATGAAATTCTGTATAATTTCTTAGATGTTCTTGCTCATGCAGTTGACATCCTTAAGCCGACGACGGTGGACAAACTCCCAAATGATTTGGAAGGCATGGAAGCTTCGATGGAACGACTCTACGTTCTTATAGATGATGTCTACAAATATGTGGATGGCGTTGTGGCAAGTCTTTCGTCCCTTTAGCTCAAAGTGTTTTATTCTTGATGTCACTTGAAAATTTTTCTACTTGTTGATTCACAGGAAGGACAAATTCCTCCTGATAACAATATCGGAAGATCCATTGCTGACGCACTAGGTTCGGTTCCTAAAATGTCTCCATCGGAATTTGATAAGCTCTTCAATGACAAGATTCAGGTAAGGCCATCAATCGGTGTAACAACTATTATTAAAATTTGTATTACGAATTGTATATCCTTTTTTCTTTTGCCTTTAGGACAATTTTGCATTGATTTACTTGTCCGCCTTTTAATTTAGACTTGCATTGTGACTTATATATCCTTTTTCTTTTGCGTTTAGGACAATTTGGCATTGATTTACCTGTCCAGCCTCACAAGGACACAACTGAGCCTAGCAGAGAAGTTGAACACAGCTGCTCAAGTTTTGTAAATTCTTAGGGTGCATAAACAAGGCTATGAATTCTTATGCTGTGCTGTTGGTGTTGTAGGGAATTGCAGTACATCTTAGTTAACTGTATTACATATGTTTCCCAAAGTTTAGATTATTACCTTTTTGCTGTGTGGATTTTGAAATCTCGTCCTTTGAAAATGTCATATTAATAGTAACAATCTGAATGGTTAACAGCACTTTGTTTGTCAGATGTGGTTTTATCTTAAGAGTGATGTCCTGATTATGTATGTTGATTGTTACTCGAGAAATGGATTGTGGTTTGATCATCCAGTTGGTAATATGTTTTGAGTGCCAAGTTTATATGATTGTCGGCGCTAGTATGCTTCGCTCGTCGGTCCGCCTCGAAGTAAATGGTGGTGATTGGCGTAAAAGGTGCAGGATGAGCGCAAGAAAATACTTGGTTGGAGAACAAAGGTGTGAAGAGTGAACGAAGCATGACTCCGAATTATTATGTAAGTGTTATCTGAAGTCGTTTCTCACTTTTTTATCGTATATCAAGGTTGAGTTTGCCTCGACCAAAAAATATTGTCAGAGCACAAAAAATCTCCCAAATTTCACTAAGAAAATATTTGAATTCACAAAAGAACCACAAAAGAAAAAAGAAAAGAGAAAAAGACAAGAATTAACAAATACGCTGTAGTTTAGATCACTCTGGAGATGATGGGTAGGATAAGATGCTTGTGGTTAAGCCCTAGTCCACAACAGTACTCCCATATTTTAAGTCCAAAAACACAGCACACGCCACAACCATGTCTTCTATTTACACCCATTACAAGGCAAAATCATTCTCTCTCTCTCTCTCTCTCTGTCCGTAGCATATCATAGAAAAACGAAGCAAAATCCATTGGAGCATAACAGAAGCAGAGTGCAGGAGAAGAACAATGGCTGCTTTGGGGGGCATGGGGCTTGGAGCAGTGGCAATGGCTAGGGTTGTTAAGACTAAGGCAGCCGCCACCAAGAGTGCTGCTGGAGGTGGCGGTGAAGAAAATAACATCTTTGATTGGATATGGGGCAACATCCAGAAACAAGACCAGTTCTATGAAACCGATCCCATACTCAAGAAAGTTGAAGAGACGAGTCCCACCAAGGGTACTGTTTCCAGGAAATCCGCCAAATCCGTCTCCGTTCCGAAGAAAAAGTCGGGCGGATTCGGAGGGCTAGCCGATCTCTTCACCAAGAAGTAGAGTGTTCACTTATCAGTTCTATTCCTTCTCTTCCACATGCTTCTTCATTGTGATTGTTAAAGGCTTTTACTGTAAGCATCATTACTATGTACTATACTCCAAATTTAAATCTTCAACTGATGACTTTGAGGAAAAAGGAAAAACCTTTGTTCTAGATTTGGAAGCCTCTCTGTAGCAGGCACTGCAGATGGTTTATACTTTACACTCGTTCCGCATACGATACTCTTCTCTTTGTAGCAACCCTATTAGCAAAGATCAATATATTAAGTATGTCGTCAAAACACTAATTTGCAAGAAAATATGCGTCGGCAAACGAAAACAAATTTCTAAGGACCAGGAAATATCCCACTAGCTGTTAAAACAACAATTCATGGTTTTCTTTTCTTTTCTTTTTTTTTTTTGGGTGAGGTGACGAGACGAAACCTAGTTATCTCAATATTGCACCACCTGAGTGCCGAGACCATTTTCTAACCGACAGGTATCGAACCATTTTGGCCCAGCCTGCGGTCAAGTAGTAAAACCCTGGTGTAGCGTCCTCCCCCAGACCACACAGGGGTTCCCTTTGGGCCCACCACTTTCGCACAGACACCAGAAAACGCGGCCCCCGCACTTATCTCACAGCCACCCAAAAATTGGATCGGGCGAGTGCGCCCTCAGGATTCGAAGTCAAGACATGGTGGTTGTTGCCACCATGCCCTGCCGCTCCTCCCACGACGGGGGGGGGGGGGGCCAATTCACGGATTTTCACTGGTCATTTTATGCATTTATGAAGCCCTATAGAAAGAATCGCAATGTGAACAACAATTATTCCTGATGTGAAACTGTACATTGAGAAAGGCACAAATATATTTATCTCAAAGAAATAGAGAAAGGCAGAAGTACGGCAGCTAATGAGATCAATGGCAGGATAACTAATTTATGGAACAAACATGAGAAATATTATTATACATGGTCTTTAAAACAAGGCATACTTAGATGTCAGAGACCTAGAAGGTCTTTCTTTCACAGTAAGGTGCAATTTTGCATAAAATCCTTTTTTGCCAGTTTAGCTGCATATGATCACATCATTGAATCCTTCTACGCAAAACCAAGGAAACACTGCATGAATTGGCCAAATATTATTACTTTGTTAGGAAAGCATATGACAATAGAAGGCTTTGAATACTTGTCGTTTATGTATTGATAATACTTTTGATTTTGCCATTCAAGTTAAGAGTTCTAGGTGTTTTTGAAAACAAAAAGACATGATGATGTCAGACAAGAACATACGTAATTATCACCTCATGCACCAACACCTGCTTCATTACTAATGGCAATCCAGAAATTTAGCTTGATAGCCCCAATAGTTGTAATATATGCGCAAGTAATAACTAAGTTGAGTTGTAGTTACAATGACGATAATTGATAATGTATGTTTCTCTCGATAAAAAAGATAATTCATAATTATATGAATGGAGACCAAACAGTCCACTGAATAACATTACTCATTATCCATCTGGGTAAATCATAAAAGAAACCGGTACATCCAGTATACCTCATGTAATCATAAAAGAAACCGGTACATAGTGCTAAGTAATCATCCAGTATACCTTATGTATATCCAATAGGAACAACGCTAGAAACCGGTACATTAGTAAGTCAGCAAGGAAGAGATAAGCAATACATAAAATAAAAAATTAACTGATCAAGTACCTAAACTATCCAAGCTTTATAAGTATGACATATTAATTATATACCCAATTTGTTTAACCTAAACATATCACCCAGAACTTTAGAACCATCACTTACGTTTACGTACAATGGAATTGTGAATTCAGCAAAAAAAAAAAAAAAAAACCGTTTCAGTGGAAGTATCTAGGATCTACTAGAGTTTCAGGTTAATTATTCTTTTAATATACTATTTATGCTCAAATTTTCTAACCATAACATTTATTGGTTCGGGAAGAGATATGCAGAAGTAAACCAAACAATGATAACACATAAGAGTTACCTTCTAGGAAAAAGCATATATACTAAAAGAGAGAGGGGTTGCTACAGTGATTTATGAAATTAGAAATATCTGGATTAGAAATATCTGGGTTGCTACAGTAATTTCTCGAAAATACTAAAAGAGAGAAGTGTTGCTACAGTAATTTCTCGAAATTAGAAACATAGGAGTTGCTACAGTGATTTCTCGAAACATTGGATCCAATAACTTATGTGCGAGCGCACCGTGCGTCTATCATCAACATCAATTAACATTTACTATCTTGAATCTTCCTCATCACATCTTCCTCATCAGGTGCTATTTTTTTTCTCATTTTTTTACTTCTACCAAATTTTTCTGTTTTTTCCATTTACCATAGCAGCTCATGAGCTGTAATGCAGTAAACTATATGAGCTGTCATCCTATTCTTTTAATTTTTGCCATCTATGTTCTTTACCTCAAAGAAAGAAGATTTTTTTCCCCTTACTATAGCAGGTCATGAGGTGTAATGCAGTAACCACAATAAGCTGTCACTATATTCTTTGAACGTCTGCCATCTGTCTTTTTACCTCAGAGACTTTAGGTATTTTATTATATCCAAGTTTTTATATCCCACTTAATCTACATGTTCATGTTGTCGCTCTCTCCTAAATCAAACTTCAGGTAGGTTATCATTCTTTATTTTCAATTCTATTTTAGTAATACAAGCTGGAAGCTAATGATGTTCAGTTAAGCATCTCATTCAATTTTCTAAGTTAATAGATGGAATTTATAAAAGTTATCATCTATATGTTGCAACTAAATAGAGTACTCTGAATATTTTTATAAGTTGCTAATGAAATATAAGATTAAATATGCAAAAATTATCACAAGTTAACATATTGATTATGAACAAGTTATGATTCTTGGAAAAGGGCACCTCTGTAAATAATTACAGGAGTATGATTTTGTAAATTGTCTATGACTAAACAAAGATGCTACTCTGATAAGGTGTACTCTTATAATAAATTGTTAACTTAGATCCATCTCTTATAAAGTTTGGTCTAGCTTTCTTCTAATATAATTTCCTGAATAAATTAACAACATGTTTTCGTTGTTTTACCCAGATTCTGGCTTAGCTCCTACTTTCAGGATTTGCGTTTGTTGTTGGTCTCTAGAGAAAGGTACACGATTTTCAATCTTCAAATTCATATATTTAAATATTACCAATTTAAAATTTGTCAATGTTGCGTTGTTTTCTTTGATAATTTTCATAATTTATTAGGCTCTTCCTGTGTTTTCTTATAACGTATGGCTTCGAGACAAAAGTTATGTACTTCTCTAATAGAATCTTTAAGGTCTAGTAATGATCAATTATTGGAGGAAAATTGTATTAGTCGAATGCCCTTTGTTTGTTGTGATGGTTTACAACTGCAAATACAGAAAAAAAAAAGAAAAATAAATACTAATGCAACATGTTCTTATGTCAAAAAACATGCAATTGCCAATAATAGCGATGATAGAGCTACTCAGGTTCTTTCACAAAATATTAATGAAATAAAGCAAAGTCGCATGCCCTATATTTGCTGTAATGATTTACAGGTTGTAAAAAACAACAAAAAGAAAAACACATACTGGTATAACCTGTTCTAATGTAAAAAAGAACGTGCAATTATCAATAATAATAATGATGGAGCTACTAACGTGCTTTCGCAAAATAGTAACGAAATGTTTGATTGTGACTCTGTCCAAAAATATCGAATAGAAGATATATCGATCATTAACAGTGGCTTCTTTCGTGTAGTTAATTCAATGATCAAGACAGATTCCGTTTTAAAGGAGATAATCACACGTGCTATATAGATTTTGGTGATCGTTCACATGGTGTTATTATTGTGGTGCTTTATTTTTGCATGCAGAAAGATTGAAAGGAAGAGAAAAAGGAGATACTAACTTCACCCTTTGTTGTAATGGTGGTGAGATGGTACTTCTTCCGTATAAATACACACCTGAATATTTAAATCAACTGCTAGATTTTCGACGAGGCATACGTAGCATCAGGTTCCGTATCAGATTCGTTATTATAATTCGATGTTCTCATTTACTTCAGTTGGTGTGAAACTCAATCTTAATATTCATGAGTCAAGGGGACCTTATATTTTTCGTATCAATGGCCAGATGCATCATTTAATAGGATCGTTATTACCTGAAGATGGCCAATTGCCTAATTTGCACAATTGTATATATACGACACTGAAAATTATATTGAAAGTTCATAGATAAATGTCATGGATCTACTAATTTAGACTCTGAGATTATTAATGGTTTGAAACAAATGTTAGATTGGAATAATATATTAGTACAACTCTTTCGGCAAGTAAGGGACACATATAGAAATTATCCTTCAATGTTCAATGAAGTTACGATTGTTTTTAAGACTCTCAACTGATGGATCTAAGTATGAGTTACCTACTTGCAATGATATAGGAGGATTAGTTGTTGGTGATATAACAATATCATAGTGAGCGCGATATAATCGTCAATTATAACGATGGATCCTTGCAAAGAATGAATAAGTTGCATCCTTCTTTTATGGCATTACAATATTCTCTTTTGTTTCCAAATGGTGAAGATGGTTTTAGGACCGATATACCATGCAATTCACATTGTAGGAACAAGAAACGGAAATGTGTTTCTATAATATCATATTATGCGTATCGTATACAAGATCGATGCAACAAAGGAAAGACATTAACATGTGGTGGAAAGTTATTCCAGCAATTTCTAGTCGATACTTATTGTTGTGTTGAAGAAAATCGTCTTAATTATATATGTCGAAATCAAAATGTTCTTAGATGTGAACAATATCAAGGAATATGTGATGCCATTGTTAGAGGAGATGTTAATGCTGCTGCTATCGGGAAGAGAATCATATTGCCATCATCTTTCACAAGAAGTCCTATGTATATGATTCAAAATTACCATGATACAATAGCTATATGTAGACATTTCGGTAAGCCATAACTTTTTATAACTTTCACCGCAAATCTAAAGTGGTCTGAATTACTTCGAGATTTAACAAAAGTGAACGCGCAATTTCCTCAATATAGGCCAGATATAGTTTGTAGACTTTCCAAAATTAAAACGGAAAAGATGGTGGCTTATATTAAATCTGGTGATCCTTTTGGACGTGTCAGTGCAGGTATTTAATTCAACGTAATTATTACTTATTAATAATGAATTCATACATTATCATTACTCTTAAAATTTATTTATTTTGTGTTAGAGTTTGCAGTAATATACAGTGTTGAATTTCAAAAACGAGATCTGCCACACATACACATTTTAGTGTGGGTGGATAAGTGTTCAAGGAAGGAAATAGGTGACGATATTAATACGATAATATCAGCTGAGATTCCGGATAAGGTCAATGATCGAATTGTATATGAGGTAGTCGCTGAGTATATGATGTATGGACCATGTGGAATTCTCAATCCAAGCAAAGTGTATGAAAGATGGAAAGTGTTCAAAATCATACCCAAAAAAATTTCAAATTATACAACTATCACCGACGATGGATTTGTTGTGTATAGAAGAAAAGACGATGGCCACTATGTTGTTAGGAACAAACATAATTTGGATAATCACTTCGACGTTCCATACAACCAAAAACTTAGCGTCTTATTTGGTGCACATATCAATGTGAAATTTTGTTCATCAAATATTTATTTAAGTATGTTAACAAAGGTCCTGATAGAATTAGAGCTGTTGTAGAAGACAACATCGAGGATAATTTGGATTCTACAAATGTTCACTATAGAGCAATTGATGAAATTAAAACTTACTTGAATTGTGATTTCTCACTTCATTGGAAGTAGCTTGGAAACTTTTGAAATTTTCAATTCATCACAGAGAACCTGCAGTTGAGATATTTGCTGTACACTTACCAAACATACATAACGTTGTATTCAATGATAATCAAACATTACCATCAGTTATTGGTAGGCCAGTTATTAACAAAACAACGCTTACGAGTTGGTTTGATGCAAATAAAATATACGCTGACGCACGTACTTTATCTTATATTGAATTTTTGATGAAATTTGTTTGGAACCAATGTGATAAGATTTGGACTCGTTGCAAGACGAAAATGTGTATTGGTCGAATGCGTTATGTGCACCCAAACTCTGGTGAACTATACTACTTAAGATTACTTCTCAACCCTGTGAAAGGAGCAAAATCTTTTGAAGATATCAGAACAGTAGGTAATATAACGTATCCAACATTCAAGCCAGCATGTAAAATAATAGGTCTTTTAGGAGATGATAAGGAATGGCACAATGCATTAAATGAAGCATCTTTATGGGCAACACCGTCTGAATTACGACAATTGTTTGTGACTATGCTACTTTTTTTGTGATGTTTGTAACATAAAAGATTTATGGCAATCACACTGGTCAAAAATGACGGACGATATTGTTTTTAAACTCAAGAATGCTTTTCATAACGAACATCTGCCTATACAAGAACCTTACTTGCAAAACTAGGTATTATATGAACTTGAAAAATTACTTTTTAACTCCGGTTCCTCGCTAAAAGACACAATCTACCAATACTAAATGACGAACATTTGAAAGAATTGAACAATAGATTGATTATGGAAGAACTTGATTATAACACCAATGCCTTAAAAGTTGACTATGACAATATGCTGCAAAGATTGAATCATGAGCAAATGACTATTTTCACAAAGATCGTTAGTGTAGTAGAAAGTAATAATGGTTGGTTGTTCTTCATCTATGGCCATGGTGGCACTGAAAAAACATACTTATGGCAAACAATTACAACAAAATTTAGAGCTGAAGGAAAAATAGTTCTTATTGTTGCTTCTTTCGGTGTTACATCTTTACTTTTACAAGAAAGACATACTGCACATTCGCGACTTAAGATACCATTGACGTTATATGAAACATCAATATGCGAAATTAAGAAAGGGTCTCAATTTGCAAAACTTATAGCACATGCTATTTTAATTATCTGGGATGAGACTCCAATGAATTCGAAATATTATTTTGAAGCCCTTATAGAAGTTTACGAGATCTACTTGATAATAATAAAAGACCATTTGGAGGAAAAATAATTGTTCTTGGCGGTGATTTAGACAAATATTACCTGAGCAAAATGGATCTTCAAAGGAAGAGATCATAAATTCATGTATTAACTTTTCTTACCTATGGCCACAGTGTATAGTGCTAACGCTTCATAAAAATATGAGGTTACAAAACAAAATTTTATATTCTTTAGAAAAGAAATTCCTACGTGAATTTGTTGAATGGATCCTACAAATAGGGAATGGTACAATTCAAGGTATCAAACTACCATATGATGATAATGCAACTTGGATAGAAGTTCCGAACAAACAAATTATTCATTGCGGAGATAATCCTATTCAAAACATGGTGGATGAAGTCTACCCTAATTTCTCAAAAAAAATTTAATAATATTAAATTTCTTCAAGAGCGAGCTATTGTTACTCCAAAAAATGATGTTGTTGACGATATTAATGACTATATGTTATCATTGATAGATAGCAACGAATGGAAGTATTACAGTTTCGATAGTTTTTGTCTATCATTTGCAAATGCAGATGAAATTGATGCTTTTTATCCTATGAAATTGTTGAACACTTTAAAATTCAATGGAATGCCTTTCATGAATTAAAATTGAAAGTATGATTAACAATAATGTTGCTAAGAAATATCAACCAATCTGAAGGCCTATGTAATGGCACCAGCTAATCAAAACACAATTATGTCAGACAATTATTGAAGCAAAGATTATTTCTTAAAAAAAAACTGGCAAAAAAGTTTTCATACCTCGCATTATTATGTCTGGATATGACACAAAATTGCCTTTCATACTACGTAGGAGATATTTTTCAGTCAAACCATGCTATGCTATGATAATTAATAAAAATCAAGGACAATCATTGAATACAATGGGAATTTTTCTTCCTGAACCAATATTTATTCATGGTCAACTTTATTTTGCAATTTCAGGAGCGACTACCCTTCATGTATTACACTTCTACATAAAACCTTCACAAGATTTTTCTGGCAATATTACGAAAAATATTGTTCATAAGGAAGTTCTTCCAAAGATTTAGTAAGGTTGTTCGATATTTAATGAGATTCTTCTAAATATCTATTTAACGTCATAAAAATATATGCATCATGATAGCATAATGTTAACCCTCTATCTGTCGTAAGTCTACTACATATAAAAATACAATAGTTAACTAAATATAGATATTTTATTTTGCAGGTTGCTATGGACACCATCACAGCTATTAAGGATCTTAGAGAAGGAATGCATGATATCATCTAAGGATACGAGTTGTTCGCTTCTGGTTAGCCTACGGTACTAAGTCAAAGAACATATTAAGTGTTACTTGCATTATGATTGATGAAAATGTAAATAGATTTATGTATGTTAATTTTTTTGATTCGCTATGATTTTTTATGTCACATTTAGAATAATTTTATTTATAATTCTTAGCTTTTACTTCTGTACATGAATACATGATGATGCAATTCACACAACAGCAAATGACCAACAAAAGAACTACTTCCAATTTTTTTTATTAGAGTGGGTGCTCTTTATGATAGTAAATTTTTCACTGATCATAACAAAGACAATTACCGAGTCATTCAGCATCCATGCATTGTTCGAATGGCTAGAGCAACAAGATTTCAACCACTTGTAGATCAAAATGTCAGCATACCTCATTACAAATTCTACCTTGTAAAAACAAATGAACTAGAACAAAGAAATGGAGATACCTTCCTGTTAACAGGTATATTCCTTTAACACTTATTTATGGATTACATATATCATTGTTGACATATGATATTTGCATTATAAACTTTTAGCAAATACATACATACAGTAGAGAAAATACACGATATATTAACATCGTTGACATATTATATTTGCATTGCAGAATTTATTTGCCACATCCATACGGTAGAAGAACTACAACATGGACGAGACGGCAGTAAAAGAAGAACTTTTTACATTCATAATCTGAAGTATAATTCTTATCTTTTTTGCTAATTCAACACCACATCTATTCTAATCGATGCATTCTTAATATTTATTAAAAAAAAATATCTTATATAAATGTTTATTATGTTATAGTGAGAAAACAATTGCTGTGACATTTTGGGGAGAATTGGCTGAAGACTTCAATGAAAGCACGTTGCAATAATTTAAAGAACCAATTGTCATAATACTAACATGAATGATTGTACGATCCTTTTATGGTATTACCTACCACATTTAAATTTTTTTTAATTTGTACTTTACGATTTAATACTCAAATACAAAATATCTATACAGGTCATTGTACACTTTCCAGTACATCCGACGCAGTCTACGAAATTAATACTCGCATATCATATATTGAAGAGTTTTACATAACTATCCTCCAATACAATTTGCCGAATTTCATAGAACATATAGACAAGAGCACGCAGACGACTCAACAAGTTACATAACCATCACATCTCTCTTAAATATCTCACCACATCAGAATATGGTATGCACTTACAATACTTATGAGTATCAATACACATACATATATAAATTATAATTTGTAATGACATTGCTTATTTACTATTTTCTTTTAGAATGCTAGATACAAAATCAGCGGAAATATTATAAACGTTGATACCGCACAAGACTGGTACTACGAATCTTGTCCAGAAAAAGAATGCCATCGTGCTCAAAAAAATGAACACTCTTTACTGGTGTCCTGATCATGCAACAATCACTAACATTCCTATCATGCGGTACGCTATTATAGAATGATATTTATTTTTCTCTTCTAATTTCATAGCAAATACACTATCTGTTATAATAGTTCTTCATGATATTTCTGTATATACATGCTTTACAAAAACATAGCTTCCGGATCAATGCCATGTTAGAAGACACAATAACTAAAGCAAGGATTACCCTATTTGATGATATTGTAGAACAAATTATCAATGCAACATGTCGCAAGTTAACAATAGAAGATGGATACACAGATCAAGAGTACCTATCACCACTGCTTCAGAATATGATCGGACTTGAAGGATCGTTTGTAGTAATATTAAGCAAGAAAAATCGCCAACAGGATGTTGCAACTTTCACATGTACAAAATTCATACCTATGACATGTGCAACTACGTCGTCAAAGGAGCCATCATACAACAAACTAGATTCTACCAGCTTCAGAAAGTAAGAGATTAACTTTGTTATGCCTACTCAAGTATCAAACGAACTGGTATATACAAAATAAAAGGCCTTATATATCATTCGTTATGGCTAGATTATGATGTGTTTAGGAATATTACCGAACAAGACTCATACATCTCAATTTCCACTAAAGACAGTCTACTGATACGAAGTTACATACGATTGTCAACATTAGCAACTAAAGAACAAGAGAAAACAAAAAAAGTACAATCTTTGACTACCCGAAATCTGGAAACAACTTTACAAGAACCCAAAAGCAAAAAAAAAAAACAATGTAAAAGACTACTCCTAAAACAAATTGCATTATGTATAAGCATGATATACTGACGAATTATTTTGTTCAAATGTTTCAACAGGTAAAAACTGCTGCATCTACTAACTTTTTGACACCACCTGCTATCTTTTTAGCCAAATGCAGGTTAAGCACAATCTCAATCCTTCTGTATATTTCGGCATAACGATGTTTTGGTTTAAATATTACTTTTTAGCATTTTTGGAAGTTGTGATCTTTTGTTCTTCGTAAATATTTACACTACTGCTTTGTTTAATAATACAACACATAAAATAATGATATTTTATTTTGCATTACTGTAAATTATATCTTTCTAGATGATTCACAAATTGTACAAACCTTGGGAACATACAATATTATACACTGCTGAACATACATCTATCAAAAGCACGTTCTGGCAATTATATATATATATATGGAATTGCTGCATAGCTACTAAAGTATAGAAGTAATTACATTCTATGTTAAAACGCTGCAGCGCGCGAGCACAACATGCTTGTATAATCTAAATTCTAGCGAAAACTATAGAAAATGAAATATGTAGAGAAACTTAAGGCAGAACATAGTGATTTCTATAAAGGGCGAGCCCAACGAAGCAGTAATAAGGGTTATCTCTCAGCACGGCTGCGACTTCGAAATCCTGCTAAAGACATGATGGAAACATCATTCCTAAATAGTGAGCATTGAACATACACCGTCCTCCCAGAGCCTATAATAGACCCTCGCGTGTTAGCGGGATCGGGAGTGGCCTTGTAATATGGGTTCGCTTTTATAGTGATTCCTTATAAGAAAGTCAGAGCAATGTATGATGTCTATGTATCAACAACTAAAACAAAACATCCATAACATTAAAAAGATAAACAAACTCAACACATTCATATACTATATTGACTATGGTATATAATGACAAACACTACTAATTATGCACAAGCACAAAATTTGCAACGATTTTTCCAAAAATTTCACAAGCCGAACAGACAATCAAGAGAACTTAATGATGTATCCGACTTAACCCCAGTAACTAAATTGATTATAAATGCTTCTGCACATATAGTTATGCAAGTTCAACTGATCTTAAACTAGGAAATATGAAATTTGGTGGAGAAAGGCAATAATTTCTCATTCAATGTACCACGTTTTGTGAGCTTCCGAGTGACTAATCTCTCATAGCCTCAGGACATAACATAGCATAGACCCAATCCCCGTCCGGCCCAAGTCACTAGCATGCACTCACCTTCCATCTCCAAGGCAAACCTAGACAACATCTTCTCTACAAGAGATTGTGGTGACTGTGAATCATACATTTCAATTCCCACGTCAGCCGTTGAATCCTTCTTCGGTGGAGAGTACCAAAGCCAGCCTTCATCGTAGTCATCTTCTTCATCTAGAAGGTTCCTCTTGTTCTCTTTTCTTGTTGGCCCATTATTCTCCTCCGAGGGTGTGGCCTTTTCCTATTTTGTTGTTATCTGATTAGGAATTCCAGAACACTCTCTATCTTCTTTATCGTAGAATTGTTCTTTCTTCTTCTTCTTCTTCTTCTTCTTCTTCTTTTAGAGGAAGAAAGTTGACTCAAGCCACTCGAACTCTTCCGCCGCCGGAATTCTATTCACTTCTCCATATCCAACTCTAGTAACCATACCGTGCTGTTGCCCGCCCGATCGGACGGTGATTGGTGGCGCTATTTTGGTGCCGAAAAAATCAGCTGATGGATGAATATTGAAAAAGTGAAAGGATATTGGCTGGGGAATGGGGTGTAGTTGGACCTGCATTGGACCGGCCCAATAGCCCAAGTTCTATCTTAGCCTACCCTCCTATTTCAACGAGCGGGTCAATTTGGTGTGCTATTAAGGTGTTCATAATGCAAAATCACAGTGTTCAACTCTTGTTACAGTTAGTTTGAAATTGTTGATATTTACTAAGGTGAGCATTAACCTAAATAACCCAAAAAACTGAACCAAAAAAAAAAAGAAAAAGAAAAAGCTAAACTTCAGATCGTTAGAATCTAGTTCGGTTTGGGTTGATTTTTTGGCTATTCGGATATAGAAAATTCGTTTTGGGTTGGAGCTAAAATTTCGAATTGATTTGGGTCTACCCAAAACTAATTGATGTCTTTAATGAAAAACTCGTTGGGCCTAAATGGTTGCCGGCTACGGCATCGTGTTTACCAATCCAATCTTGGGTTAATGATACTATTTCACAAAAACAATCGGGTCAACTCGAATTATAGTCTGTTGGGGTTAAAAGCAAATTTGAGTCGACTCAGATCTACATTTATTCGGTTCTGGCCTAGATTTTGCATTTCGGGTTGGATCATGTCAGGTTTTATCGGGTTAAGATCTAAATGCTCAGTGGTGCGGTAGACTTGCACTGTTGCGCGCGCGCACACACACAAAAAAAAAAGAAAAGAAACTCTCATCAGAAGTTTTGTCATATGTCATATTTTGTATCGGTGCGATACATGCTTCTAAGTCATATATATAAATAATAATATTAAAAAATTTAATTCTCTATTTTTTTTTTCTAATTTTATATAAATTTATTTTTATTAAAATATTATACTTTATTCGTACTATTTTAATAAACTAAGAAGAAATATCAAATACTATATATAAAATTATTTAAGGATTGATTAAAATGGTATATATATATAACTAAAAATTTGTACATAGTAAAATTTTATTTTAAAAAAAAATTAATATTAATATATAATATACAATATAATTAGTTTTATACTAATTTGAATTTTTACATTTAAATTATTTTTATAAATTATTATTTTAATTAAGTATTTATTTGTATATTAGATATTTATATTTTTCAAATAAGTTATCTAACTTTATAAATTTCTATTAACTAAAATAAATACCACATATTTTTTTTTAAAAGAGTAAATGTCATATAATATATAAAAAATTATTCAAAATACCTGCGATAGTTTTTATTACCTAATTTTATATATATATATATATATATATAGATTACGCGGCTAAATTTCACAAAAATAAGAACGTAAGCACAGAGGGCGCATCTCTCCTCCGCCGCCACCGCCGCCGTCTCAACTAACGCTAGCTTCCTAATAGTTTTCTAATCAAGCTTTCCTCCTGAACTTGGGTGTTGGTGGAGCTGTTGCGACAATGGGGAAAGCTTCCAAGGACAAGAGGGTAACAAAAATAAATAAATTCTCGTAACTTTTGTTGCTAGCTTTGATTTCCCGAGTAGTTAAAGTAATGATCAGTTTGAATTATATTGTGTAGGATATATACTACCGCAAAGCCAAGGAAGAGGGATGGAGAGCGCGAAGCGCTTTCAAGCTTCTTCAGATTGACGAGGAATTTAACATCTTTCAAGGTATTCTATTTAATCTGATAATTTCTATGTGGTTTTGTAATCTACAGTGAGAAAAAATTCTTTTTTTTTTTTTGTTTTTTGTGTGACTTTAGGGGTGAAGCGAGTTGTTGATCTCTGTGCAGCACCTGGAAGCTGGAGTCAGGTATTTTAAGTGGAAGTGTTTTCAATATTCGTAGTTGAAGTTCGTTTTTGTTATTAGATTCATTTAGATTTATTTTTAGGTTTTGATTGCATTAGTAAGTTATTGAGTTACTACCACCGTAATTGGCACACGTATACTAGCCCCTCTTGTATTAATAAAATAAAATGACTGTTTGGGATAGGATTTCTCTTGTTTTGAGCTGGTTAATTACGTTGTATTTGTTGCTCTGATAATATGATGGTGTATTTGCAGGTCTTGAGCAGAAAATTATATGTTCCAGCTAAACTTTCCCCAGACTGTAGGTATGGAGAAATCTGATGCATCTCTGGCTTGGTTTTCTAGCTGCTCCTTCATTAATCCATACAGTTTTGGCTATTTTCATGTAGTGCTTATAGTTTTGAGGGGAATATGCAACATATCCTGTTAGTGGTCTTGCATACGTGCATGACAACTATCAACTATGGTTTTTTTTAAAAAAATGTTTAATAGAGCTCATGTGTAATAGAATAAAATAGTAGGCCCTTAAATAGTGTATGTCGGCAACTGATATATCTTATATTATGCTTCAATAGAGCGCTAACTTCAAACCTTGTACCAAAAGAAGTTTCAGTTGAAGTAATTGATTTGATTGCAACACTGCATTTCCTCGCCAGTTTGAGTTCACTCTGACATTATGATAGTAGTAAATAATATATTGAATTTTTTTTCTCATTACTTTTAAGTTAAAATATTACTTTGTCAGTTACTTTATGAGCCAATTCGCTGATACATTTTCTACAGGGATGGCGATCTTCCTCTTATTGTCGCAATTGACTTACAACCGATGGCTCCAATAGATGGTGTCATTCAAGTTCAGGGTGACATCACTAATGCGCGGACAGCAGAAGTGGTAAAACAGTGCTCGAATCTTCTTAACTCGTTAGTTTTTGCATATGGACTGATTGGTGAATTAAAATCACCTGGAAATGATTTTTTTTTTAAAAAAATTAAGTGCCAGCAATGCAAATCCTTCTACTGGTGGGTACGCAATGTTGCTATTCAGCTGTGGTATACTAACTTGCAAAGATAGGTTCAAACCATCACTCAGAAAAAGAGATACTGCTTTAGACACATGATTCAGTAATGCTTTTTCATGGAATTCTTATTCTGTACTTATGAAATGCATAGCTTATACTTGCTACCTTTCCATTTTTTATGGGTTCTTCTGTTTGTCTTTTTCCATGATGGTGTTTCAGTATTAGTAAGTTCTGATTAGCTATATTGCTAGTATCTTGCATGGGATGATCTAATATCCTTTAGTTCTAGCTGTTTATCTTCCTCAAAGCATTCTCAACCTAAATTAATTTTCTTCTCAGGTAATTAATCATTTTCATGGATGCAAGGCTGACTTGGTCGTTTGCGATGGAGCTCCTGATGGTAAGAACAGTTATTATATAATTGTTTTGGCATCTACAGCACTTTCAAAATTCTCCTTTTATGTGGATTGCAGTAACTGGACTTCATGATATGGATGAGTTTGTCCAGTCTCAACTAATTCTGGCAGTACGTGCATATTCCAAGTTGTTTATTTTGAATTACTGGTTATGCTTTTGAAACACTACAATTTTTGTGCAGGCTTTAACAATTGTTACTCATGTTCTTAGAGAAGGTGGGACCTTCATTGCAAAGATCTTCCGGGGAAAGGATACAAGTCTTCTCTATTGCCAAGTAGGTTACTGTTGCAAATTTGTCGTTATCATGTCCTCATGCACATGCACTTTGCCTTTTTAAGGTCTCACTTAATGGACAACTTCAACCAATTAAAGTCCATTATTTTCAGCATTTCCTTCCTATGAGGGTATGAACATTCTCTTTTTGAGGGGCTGTTGACTTGATAATACTGGAACATCCCTTGTGGTAAGATATAGGTTGCTTGGTGTATTGGTGAGTTGCTAAGGAGCTTGCTTGGGTTATTCTAGGGATGGGTATTTGTTTATGGCGTAGCTACTAACCTTTTTTTGTGATGGGCCACATGTTTTCAGGCCTGAGTAACTGAGGGGCATTGGTTAAAAGCTAGGTTATTGCAAAATAGTACTACAATGAACCCCAGCCGGATACGTGAAGAAAGGAGTCTAGATTCCAGATCACCTGAGGAGAGCCTGGAACTAGGATTCGAAGAGAAAGTCACGGAGCTTAGTGTGGACAAATGGCATTAGAGCAAACCACCCCAGTTAAAAGTGCGAGAAGCTAGCAGGGGATGAAAGAGATATGCTACGAGGACATTTCAGAACTATGCGGGGGAGAGTATAACCTCTTTAAGCTAGCTAGCAAGTAGTTCCATACGTTGCATTACGAGGTGATATGGAGCTTGCTTAGGTTAGTCCCTTACCGGAAATTTGAATGATAGGGAGGTTTTTAGAAGCCTTTCCCTGCTACCAAAATAAGTCAGAGGGAGGACCACATTGTTTCAGGTCTGAGTTACAAGAGATGGTTAGGCTAATGACTGCCTTGTTATTGATATTTATTATTTGATTTCGTTTATAGTATATTTCCACATTAAATACATTGTATCTGTGAAACACTTGTAGTGGCTGTAGACTGCTCGTACTTCATTAATTTACATTTATAGAGTTAAATCTCAATAAAGACAGGCCTATAAGCTAAAATATTTCGTGAGGGAACGCTGTTGGTTGAATTGCTTTATGGCAAATTAAACATGACAATGAAGAATTTTGCCCATAACTTCTTGTTTTTTGTTCTTCCGAAATTTGGCACAAATAAAAGATATACTTGCTGCTAAACCTTGAAAATTTGTGTCTTGTTGAGGCGTAGCTTGATTTCTCTGAATAGCAGAAATTGTCACTGTATAGTTTTATGAAATACACGTTGGCTTAGCTTGTTCAGCTTACGATGCAATATGGCCACATCAGCTCCACTGTTTCATGTAATGCTTTGTTGACTTTAAGGTGCTCTTTTCTTTTTTTGTGCAGCTGAAATTGTTCTTCTCTGAAGTTACATTTGCGAAGCCAAAAAGTAGCCGTAACTCAAGTATAGGTGGGAAAGACATGCTTCTTATTATTAAATTTCTGGTATAACTAAACTAATTGTCATTTTTCTTTTTCAAGACAAGCTAACAATATTTGATAGCTCACTCCTTTGATGGTATTTATGCATGTTGAAATCCCTTTCATTGGTTTAGCTAAAGACAAACATGAAGATGCACTCCCTGTTCTTTATGTTTCTGTAACTTTTAAGATCATAAAAAAAATAAAATAATAAAATAAAAAAAAATTTAATTAATCATCACTAATGCACAAATTTGTTTTTCCTAATTTGTCAGAGGCATTTGTTGTTTGTCAGAATTATCAACCTCCAGAAGGTTTTAATGAGAAAGATCTATACCACCTCCTAGAGAAAGTAGGCACCCCCTCTGGAAAGGACAATTTCGGTAAGTTTAAATGCGTACCTTCTTTAGTAATCTTTAACCTGTTAAGTTCATTATATTGTTACAGTTGTAAGAAACCACATAATCACTAGATCTAGTAATGAATGTTGGCCTTTTATGAAGCACATTGGCCTAACAGTTCATAACGATCTCTGTTATAACAGCGAGTCCCTTGTTCTTTTTTTTCCATCTTTAATGGCTGAGAAATATGATAACCAAGTGATGGGACATTTAGTATATTTTGCTTCGTTGCTTTCTTGCTTTCTTTTTTTTTTTCTTTTTTTTTAAATGTTAATAATTGACAGTTGAATTTTTCCATTTCACGTCGGCCCTGCTTTGATAATATGATCCTCTGGTTTCTAATTTTGACAGATTGCAGTAGTGGGTGGTTGGAGGGGCCAAATAAAGTATATATTCCATTTTTGGCATGTGGGGACCTTAGTGGCTACGACTCCGATCGCTCCTATCCTCTTCCAATGAGTTCGGAAGGTGGTTCTTACCGGAGCCTAGATCCAATCCAGCCTCCCATTGCTCCCCCTTACAAAACAGCTTTGGAGTTGAAGAAAGCTTCCAGTCATGGCATCACCGAAATTGAGAAGCTATCAATAGATCCCTGAACTGGATCAAACTTAATTTTTCCAGCATTTTATTGCTAGTTTAAAAAAATGCAGTAATTTCTCTAGTTGGTTAGCAAAGCTGGATATTGAAAAGAGACCAAAGGCCTATCATTTATGAATGATAAGTCAGGGGTTAAATTTCAGCAACATCTGGTTGTGAGGGTTTACTATTTAACGCTCGGTATATGGTCGAAATGTGGGATATAAATCGAATTCGACTGTCAAAATTTTAAAAAAACATGCAGTAATTTCTAATCTCAATTATGTTTATGTGCATCATTAATTAATCTGATGTTATCAAGGGAGTCTGTACTGATAAACAGCCTTTTTAGTTCGAGCATTGTATGCCGACGATGCAACCCCAGAATCTTGTTGACGGAGGAGTCTGAATCTGACGGCAAAGTTTCTGAAGACGAAGAGAGATCATTGGCTCCTTAAACCCTCCTGTGCTGGGACATGAACACAGTCTACTTTTTTGCAAGCTATTCTCGGATTTTTCCTCTTTTTTTTTTTGTTTTTTTGTTGTTTTTTGTTTTTTGTTTTTTTGTTTTTTGATATTTTCGTTATCAAGAGAATGGATTGAACTTAAATAATACTGCAAGAAGTTGGAAATGCAAGGAAGAGTAAGAATGAGACAAAATAAAAAGGAATTTAAGATTTAGTACATGAATAATACAACTCGATTTATTTAGTCCCAATGTTGTTAAAGGTACAACGTGCAGATATATAATTAGGGTTTTAGAGTCCAGCCAAAAAGGTATGTATGTCTTTTCTTCACCATAGTCAGATTATGTCCGTAGTTGAGGATTCCGTAAACCTCTTTTCTCTTTTATCTCTTTTTTTTGGGGTTGTTGCTTACTTAAAGTTTAAAAGGCGCGCTCGGACAAGTCTTAGTACAAGGTGTCCTCCTTGACCCGCGAGACAAACGCAAACTTCATTGGCTGGCCAATGCGTAAGGCGAAGCGCATCTTTAACAATAATCATTAGTACATGAATGATAAAATTAGCCTCGCACTGTCACAGCAAATTTAAATTTTTGCCGCATTGAAAGGTAAATTCGGAGAACATATTTTTGTAGATAGAAATACGTCTCCAAGTTTGGTCCCCAAAATTTTAAAAATTGAACTTTTGCTGAAAAATTGGACTATTGATCAAAGAAGTTGAACTCATGTACCAACTTGGGACTAACTTCTTATCATGTAGCAGTGCTCGAACGTTAAAGCGATTATAGTAGCATCATAAGTACTATCGGACGCAAAGTATTGGGCTAACTGTGTTAGGCTGTTAAACCAAGCTAAAAAAAAAAAGGTAAATACCAAATCAGCCCTCCTTTTTGGGGGTCGGCTGATTCAGTCCCTGAAAACGCATTTTCAGGGGCTGATTTTATACCAAACCAGCCCCTGAAAATACGAGGCTGATTTGGTAGAAATAAAAAAAACGGGGGCTGATTTGGTATTTTTCCAAAAAAAAAAAGTTGATAGCATTTATTGTGGGATACATCATGGTCCAATTTTTCGGTTGTGTTCAGGTCATGTAGCAGCACAGGCAACTATGTAGCGTATTTTTTACGATAATACATATGCAATAAAAACGTAGAATGAATCAAAAATTTATTTTCATGTTCAGCTATCTTCACGAGTATTGATCTTATACGGCTTATACGGACGACGGTATGGAGGGGTATTTTTTTGATAAATTCTCAACTTAAATATTGTAATGTTGATGAAATCTATAATTTTTTATATTAATTTTTTTTTTAAAATAATTCTAAATAGATTTGGGACTCAAAGTTTTAATGTGTTTAAAAATAGTTTTAAAACCACCGTTTGGGACCCGTTGGTATTTTGGAATCCAAAAATAGCTATTTAGAAATATTTTTTTTGAAAAAATATTTGAATATGAAAGTTGTAAATCTTATCAAAATCTATAATTTTTATATTAAAAGTTTATAAAAAAATATCACTAATTGGTTAGCTAATATGGATGTCTCTAGATGGTTAGCTGTGGTACGTATAAGTTTATAATCACATATAAGATCAATAAATTATAAGTATAATAAATGCTAGTACTTAGCTCTTGAAGAAATTAAAAGGAGTAGAAAATAGCAAGGACAAAAACCTCCTCTCTCCAACTCTCACACTCCCATTCACAGGCAGGTACGTGTGTCTTTCCTTCTCCATAGTTTGATTATGTTGGACTAAAAGTGATACTGGTGTAGGTAGTTGAGGATTTCATGTGCCTCTTTTCTTTATTCTTTGTTCTTTTTTTTTTTTTTTTTTTTTTTTTTTTTTTGTGGAGTTGTCGCTGGTTTAGAGTTTAAAAGGCACGCTTGGATGAGTATGAATGCAAGGCGTCCGCCTAAGTGTAAGGCGCACGTATTTCAACATGAATCATTCTTGAACTGAGGCGAACATAAACTTCATTGGCAGGCCAATGCACAGGCGAGACACGCCTTTAACAAATCTGCTTAGTAAATGAATGAGCAAATTAGCCTCGCATTGCCACGGCTAATTTAAAATTTTGCCGCATTGAAAAGTAAATTGGAAGAACAATTACTTTTCTAGAAAGAAGTCTAGAAGTTTGTCCCAAGTTTTAAAAATTGAACTTTTTGCCCGAAAAATTGGTCTGAAGTTGAACTCATGTACCAACTTGTGAACTAACTTCATATCTTGTAGCAGTGCTTAACAGTTAATGCAAAATATTAGGCTGTTAGCCCAAGCTAAAAAAAATTTGATAGCATTTTTTCATGGGATTACATCGTGGTCCAACTTTTCGGTTGTATTTAGATTATACAGCGGCACCGACAACTATGTAGCACTTTTTTCCGTGTATATATATATATATGTAATAAAAGCTGAGAATGTATCAAAAAAATGTTTACATGTTCAGCTATCTTTACATGGGTATTGATCCTATACAGTCCCATACCGACGGCTATATGGATTTAGGGATATTTTTTGATAAGTTCTTAATATAAAAATTATAAATTTTTATACGATTTATGATTTTCATATTTAATTTTTTTTTTAAAAAAATTCTAAAAAAATTTTAATAGGTTTAAAAATAATTTTAAAAACCACACTTTGAACCAGTTGATATTTTTGGAGTCCCCAGACACCTATTTAAAATATTTTTTAAAAAAAATTTAAATATAAATATTATAAAAAGTATTAAAATTTATTATTTTTAAATTAATTTTTTTTTTAAAAATATTTCTAAATTATTATTCCATACGATCGTCCGGATGGTAATCCCATACGGACGACCGTATGGGATCGATTCACTCCTCATATTGACAACTAATCGACATCATCATCACTAATAGTAACTGTCGAGTGGCCATTTTGTGGAGCTGTACTACCAAATTCATCACATTCGCTTCGGGGCAATGATCGGCAGGCCCCTGGCAGGGCCTGCCGATTCCGATTCAGCCCCCGCTATCCGACCCGCGGGGGCTCAAAAAACGAGACGACCTAATACCTCGGTTTCGGTCAATTTTTTGAAAAAATTTTCAACATGAAAGTTGTAGGTTTTGACGAGATCTACAATTTTCATGTTGAAAGTTTTTCCAAAAAATACTTCTAAATAGATGTTTTGGAGGTCGGAAGTTTAACGGGTTCTGAAATGTCACGTCAAAATCCGTTAAGCTTTGGAACTTCAAAACACCTATTTAGAAGTATTTTTTGGAAAAACTTTCAACATGAAAGTTGTAGATCTCGTCAAAATCTACAACTTTTATGTTGAAAGTTTTTCAAAAAAATACTAATATAATGGTCAAAACGAATGCACATTTTACGAGAGATGGACATAAATAGTAACCAGTGGCTAAATCGGTAGAGGTTTGTAAAGCAGGGGCTGGGGAGACATTAACCCTAAATTCTACAGACGTACACCATTCACACAACGAATGTTCTTTGTTTTCTTTTTTCTTTTTTTTCGTAGTTGTAGTTTTGTCAATTCAGTTGGTTGGGGGTGTCTATCACGGTTGGCTGGATACGAGAGAGTACTCGGCGAAACCCCAGAGTTTCGGGGCGCGGCTCCCTTGATTCGGCCGAATCAGGGTGTAGGAAATGGGCGGCCGAGATCGGCCGATCCGTAAAAATGCGGATCTCGAAATTTTGTATAAAACTTTCGTCGACTTATTTGACCTACTTTTAAGTATTTTTGAAAAAAAATTTGAACGACAAAATTATAGATTTTGATGAGATCTACAACTTTGTAATTGAAACTTTTTCAAAAAAATGCCAAAATATATACCGAAATAATAGTTAACATTTTAATTATCATTTCGGTATATATTTTGTCATTTTTTCGAAAAAATTTCAACTACAAAGTTATAGATCTCATCAAAATCTATAACTTTGTAGTTCAAAGTTTTTTTTTCAAAAATACTTAAAAATAGGTCAAATAAGTCAACGAAAGTTTTATACGAAATTTCGAGATCCGTATTTTTACGGATCGGCCGATCTCGGCCGTCCGTTTTCCTGCACCCTGATGCTGAGGCATCAGGGGAGCCGCGCCCGGAGTTTCAGGGCCCGGAGTTTCAGGGTAGTGCAGTGCAAAGCATGAGAGAGAAGTGTCTGCCAAGCGCCCAAGGTTCACCTACCAAACATTTTATGATTTATCTGATCTTCATCATTCACAACCGTTGGAACAGCTAAAAGTTGGGCGATTTGCGTTTTTATGCTCCTGCTAATTAATTTTTGTATTTTTTGCCCCTCTAATTGTTTTTGACGTTTTTGTGTCCTTATTGCTATGTGAAATGAAAAAAAATACACTTAGCTTTTTATTCTGAAAATACGAACGTCTACGAATATCTACAAATACCTAAGAACACCTACGAACATCTATAAGTACCCGCGAACGCAAACACCTGCGAACATCTACAAACACATGCTAATGTCTATAAACACCTGCGAATATCTACAAATACCTACGAATACATACGAATACCTACAAACACTTACGAATACCTGCGAACACCTGCGAACAGCTACGGACATCTTTGGACACCTGCGAACAGCTACGGACACTTGCGAACACCCAAGAATATTACGAATACCCATAAACACCTGCGAATACCTACGAACACTCACGAACATTCGTACGAATATCTACGAACACCTATGAGCAATCTACAAACGCAAAAAATATACGAAAATGCTACAGTGTTCGGATGTGTTCGTGAGTGTTCGTAGGTATTCATGGTGTTCGTGATATTCGCATGTTTTCAAAATAAAAAATCGAGATATGTTGTTCATCAGGGACCCCTGACAGCCCTGATGCAATCGTGGGCCGTCCGAGTCCCCGGATGTGTGTATAATTGGGGCCGTCCGAGCTCCTTCGGGATGTGTGATACACACATTCCGAGGGGACTCGAATGATTCCGATTACATCAGGACCGTCAGGGGTATCTGATGAATGATTTTTTCCTTTATATATAGTTGTAATGATTGTTACATGAAAACTTTCTTCTATTTTTTACAGTAATTAAGGCTGTTTGCTCAGATTCATTTGGATCTGGATTTGATCCCTAATATTTTACACGTGACGATATAATTATAATGTTTGATGCATAAATGATGTAGCTGCCAACTTGTAATATTGGTCTGGATACATATTTGTGTTTATTGATTTATTTGGTGAACCAAATATTAAATATAAATTTAAGAAAATAATAACGGCATTTTGTGTTTGGTTGTAATTTATGAGATAGCTTGTAAATAATAAAGAATTAAATAATATAAATTCGATTCACAAACTGTTTTTGACAATTAAACATCTTATAATTTGTATGGATATTGATCCATAGGGTCGAGTGTATGATATTATCGTACACATGAAAAAAAAAATACATGGACTTATTTTTTTCTAAAATTTTTAAAATAAAAGTTATAAATTTTGATAAGATTTATAATATTTATATTTAACAATTTTTCAAAATTTTTTTTTTTTAATATAAATATTGTGGGCTTTGAAATTTTAACAGGTTGAAGCGGATTTTAAATTTATTTTGAATCCGTTAAGAGTTTGGAGTCAAAAAAATATCTATTTAAAGATATTCTTTTAAAAAAAATTTGAATATAAATTTTATAGATTTTATCAAAATTTATAATTTTTATATTAATTTTTTCTTCTTAAAAAATAATAGTTCTAAATGCTTTTTTTAGTTTTTATAGCATCGTGTGTATGATAATATCATACATGCCGACTTTTGGAATCAGTTATTACAAGCTACAATAACTAAATCAAACCTTTTTTTTACAATTGAATTTAACTACTATTTTATATCGACTGAATATCGAACGATAAATAATGGATTTTGCTATGCAACCTTAAAAAATCGGACAAAAAATCATAGATGCTGAGGTGGTACAATCAAGACCACACATCACAATGGATATATCTGTAATTTTGATTTTTTTTATTTTTTACAGATCACGAGAAAATTGTATGGATCATAAGACGCGTGTATGGTGAAAATTAATTGTGTAATTTATTGAATAATTTATTGGGATGGAGTAGTTTTTTCTATAAATACTAGATTCTTTCAGTAGGTCTGGCTGAGATTTAAACTTTTAACTTACTATTCACAGAAGATAAATTATAATTGTTTTTTTTAATATTTAACTTTGCTAAGTAACTGGCCAGTTTCTTATGAGGAGCCGGCTCCCCTGGTTCGAACGCACCAGGCGTGTAGGAAATCCGGCGGCCCAGATCTCGCCACGTCAGCGATTACGGATCACGAGACATCAGATAAAATTTTCGTTCGCTTATGTTGACCTATTTTTAGGTGTTTTTAAGAAAAATCAATAAAACTACAAAGTTGTAGATTTTGATGCCGATCGTTACACTTTGTAGTTGAAAACTTTTTTCAAAAAAATGCAAACGTTATGCAAAAAGATATCCAAATTGAGATTATCTTAATTGGATTTACGTTTGGCATTTTTTGAAAAGTTTCAACTACAAATTGTAGTCGCATCAAAATCTAAACTTTTGTAGTTTCAAGTTTTTATTTAAAAAAACCTTTAAAATAGGTCAAGATAAGCGAACGAAAATATTTATTCTGATGTTTCGTTGATCCTAATCGCTGACGTGGCAGATCTGGGCCGCAAAAAACCTACACCTGTGCGTTCGCACCAGGGGAGCGGCTCCGTTCTTGAGTAGTACCCCCGTTGTTTTAGAAAAATTATGCACGCACCGCGATTCACCACGTCATCCCGTCACCGCATATATTTACAAGTATTTTTTTGAAAATATTTTTAACATTAAATTGTAGTATTTGATGAAGATATAAAATTATTCATGTAGAATGTTTTCAAAAAATATTCTAATGAGGTATTTTTAGCCTCAAATTCTCAGCTGAATTTAAAAATCATTTTTGAACGTCAAGAATATTTAGCCAAAAACATCTATTAAAATATTTTTTTAAAAATTTTTCTAAATGAAAGTTGTATATCTAATCAATATCACAACTTTTATATTGAAAATATTTTTAAAAAATGTTTGTAGATGTATGCGGTGTATGGATGACGTGGTGCACCGGGTTCGTGCAATAATTTCTCCGTGTTTATAAACAAGTAAATAGAAACCACTTTAGCTTAGCTGCTCATAGGTCTTCGTCTCTTCTCTACACTAATCTCCGCCAGTTCGCTGGCGGCGGTGGTGTTGTCCGGCGAACCTCCTTCGACACCACTTCCTCTCTCTCTCTCTCTCTCTCTCTCTCTCTCTCTAGTATCGACGGTGTTCTAGAACCTTCAGGAACAGCAACACTAAACTAGCAGCGACAATAACTGGAAGCAAAGAGAAGCTCATTTTTCCACCATCTCTCTTCTAGAAACCGGAGACTGGTCTGCTTCTAGAGTCTTCTAGAAGATCCGCCGAAAATGGCGTCTCGGAACCTCGACAGAGTTCCTAGCTTCGGTGGTTGTGGGGGAATACCAGATTTAGTCCTGGAAAAGGTCATGAACTACATCAAAGATCCTCGGGACAGTGATGCCATCTCTCTGGTATGTCGGCAATGGCGAAACATCGACGGCGATACTCGTAAACACATAACGATCGCGCTATGCTACTCGACCACCTCCGATCGCCTACGCCGCAGATTTCCTAATCTGAAGTCTCTGGAGCTTAAGGGGAAGCCCAGGGCTTCAATGTTCCACAATCTGATACCTGAGGATTGGGGAGGATATGCGGGACCGTGGATTGCTGCCTTAGCTAATGGATTTGAGTGCCTCGATTCTCTACATTTGAGGAGAATGATCATAAGGGATGAGGATATCGCTGTTTTGGTGCAGTTTAGAGGACCGAAGCTCAAAGTGCTTAAGCTAGATAAATGTTCAGGGTTCTCTACTAGTGGATTGCTCATGGTTGCTAGGGCTTGCAGGTATAAGATTGTTAACGATATTGTTTCATTGTTTGTCTATGTTTCATACCAATGTACCCACAGATGATGCATTGATTGAACTATTCTTTACCCACAAGTCACCGTATGATGTTTGAAGTGAACATGAGTGGTTTTGGTAATGATTGCTAGACTTGCACGTATTGTTTTCAAAACATGGATTGCATAATGTTGTTAATGCTGTCTATTAGTGCATTTATCAGTTCAATCATGCTGTGTCCGAATATACAATCCAAGAAAACTATGATTTCTCCATTTAGCTGTTCACATATGATAGGACTTGTATACAAATGTTTGTTGATGAGGTTATGTGAGAAGGGTTATGTCATTAGTATGTGGCTAAGATGGAGGAGCTTGTTTCGCTTTCTGAATTGCATCATGTTTCTGAGAAGGAGTTATCCTGAAACTAAAAGGATCCTTAGATAGGCGATGGACAAAGTGAGTTTTTGAAAGCATAGGCCATGTAATGTATCTAAATATATTAATGCCTTATATATTATAGCTTTCAACTTCTTTATAACTGCATTTCCTTGATATTTATGTTTTATGTAATATAAATTTAGCTATATATGTGTGCATCAAAACTTTTTGTAAGTGCTTTGCTTCTTCATCTTCTACGTCTCAAATAACCTCCTTCTGTGGTTGCTTTAACTGTATCAGTTTGGCTTTGCTTGTGTCGTGATCATATAGTAGTTGTTGCAGCTGTAAATTTTCAAGAATTGGCGAGATGAGCTAGTGATGTGGAAGACCCACACACATATAGCCAAATTGAATGTTGAATCCATAATTTAAGCCATTTTCTTGCTGCAAGATGTAGCTTAAATTTACCGAAACGTGGCATGAGACGGCACCTTAAACCTTGCTTCCACCTATGATTTGTCACAAGATATATTGTGTTACTTCTCCAATGGGCTCGGTGGTTTGGTCTGTCTTGTTGGAGATCAAATGAGTGAATGTATATATGCTAGTTATTACTGATTATGCATATTCTTCTTACCACACTTTATATTTCATAATTTGTCTCTAAACCAATCATTCTTCCAAGTTATTCGGGTGTCCTTGAGGTAATGCTTTAATGATGTTTTGATTTTCTTAAAAAAGAAGGCTAGAGTTGCGGGGCTGATTTAATTTGTTCAGAACGCATCACTTAGCTTTGAAATGGAATGTGCTGTAGGGACCTAAGAACGTTATTCCTGGAAGAGTGCATGCTTATTGATAATGATGGGGAATGGCTTCATGAACTTGCAGTGAAAAATAAAGTTCTCGAGTCTCTGAACTTTTACATGACAGATCTGAGAATTGTGCCATTGGATTTAGAGCTGATGGCCAGGAACTGTCGGTCCTTGACATCCCTGAAATTAAGTGATTGTGATCTTTCAGACATGGTTGGGTTCTTCCAAAATGCAAGAGCACTCGAAGAGTTTGCAGGTGGTTCATTTAGTGAACAGCCAGGTGAAATGAACAGGTATGAGAGGGTTCGTTTTCCTCCAAGACTATGCCGTTTGGGGCTGAGTTTCATGGGAAGTAATGAGATGCATATAATATTTCCTCTCGCTGCCTCACTGAAGAAGTTGGATCTCCAATACACCTTTCTTAGTACTGAGGATCACTGTCAACTAATTCAGCAGTGCCCCAATTTGGAAATTCTTGAGGTATGATGCTACAGCACCATCCTCTTCCCCCTCTTTTACTTGAATTACCTCTTACGCATGTTGAATATTTATTGTTCTTGTTTGGTTGTCATTCAAAGGCAAGGGATGTAATTGGAGATAGAGGGCTTGAAGTTGTTGCTCAAACTTGTAAGAGGTTACAAAGGCTCCGAATAGAGCGAGGGGAGGATGACCAAGGCCTTGAGGATGAACAGGGCATGGTTTCCCAAAGAGGCTTGTCAGCAATTGCTCGGGGCTGCCCAGAACTGGAATACATGGCTGTCTATGTCTCTGACATAACAAATTCAGCTCTTGAATGCATCGGAACCCACTCGAAAAATCTTTACGATTTCCGCCTTGTGTTGCTCGAGCGTGCGGAGAGGATAACCGAGCTGCCTATTGATAATGGTGTACGTTCTCTCCTGATGGGCTGCAGCAAACTTCGAAGATTTGCCCTATACTTGAGAGAAGGTGGACTTACAGATGTTGGCCTACGCTATATTGGTGAAAACAGCCCCCATATTCAGTGGATGCTATTAGGTCTTGTAGGTGAATCTGATGAGGGACTTTTACAGTTCGCAACAGGTTGCCCTGCCATGCAAAAGTTAGAATTACGTGGTTGCTGCTTCAGTGAAAGGGCTATAGCTTTGGCTGTTCTGCGGCTCCGTTCATTGAGGTACATATGGGTTCAGGGTTACAATGCAACCCAAACAGGCAGAGATCTTTTATTGATGGCACGCCCATTTTGGAACATAGAATTTTTCCCTCCAAGACGAGAAATGGTTCCTGATGAAATCGATGGTAAGCCAACCGAAGTTCCAATTCACCACCCTGCCCAGTTGCTCGCTTATTATTCTTTCGCAGGACGAAGGACAGATTACCCAAATACCGTGATCCCTTTATATCCTTGATTGAGTGTAAATACTTTTCTGTGAAATTTCCCACATAATTTATTTTGTTATATTACTGCATTAGATTCTAAACATGTCTGTATCTGTTTGTTGTATTTTTTTGGACATTATTAGCAGCCTTACATGCAGTAAAGCTGTTCGCTTTTATTTTCCTTCCAAGCAGGGTCACAATTCTTTCTATCCTCGATAACTGATGGTTGGTATGCTTAAAACTCTTGTATGCGATATTTCACTTGTTACTGATTACGACTTGTGATATCTGGATTTGTCGTCTGATAGAACCTTAGACCCAAGTTAAAGTTTTGGAGCTTTTTATTTTTTTAATGATGAGCTCCGCTGTCAAGATTCTTTAGAATATCAAAAACAAAGACAAAAAATGGAGGTTTAGTTTTTTGCTCTTTTTGTGATATAACCTTTATGCAAAACTTACAATCGCCCAGGTTTAATGGTGTTTTTGCTCTTCCAACTATAATAAATGAGATGAATTCATGTTGAATTGAACTCTGCTGAACTTTTTCTCTTTTCTTTTGTTTTTTGTTTTTCGCTCAACATATCTGACATAAGGCCCTTGCCCTTGCCCTTGCAATAGTGATATTGTTGCTTTGCAACAAATCTAGGTACAATCTCTTTGCTTGATTGGTTTGTAATGCTAGTTTCTGGACAGGTGTGAGTGCTCCAACATTGCTTTTGATTACTCAACAATTCATTCGAGCTCTACAGATAGACTTGGATTGATTTCCACCATTTTCTGGTAGAGGCCTGCTATTCATCAGGGGCCC